>CM027571.2:19570579-19647579 GCA_015852605.2 Populus deltoides | reverse complement strand
TGAATAATTAAACAGTAATTCAATGCCATTAAACAGTAATTCTTGCATGCATGGTTGCTGCTTTTGGATTTCCCTGAAACTGCAGGAGAGCAATTCCAGCCTGGAGCTTCACCTCCCTGTATCCTTTTGTTCTTTAAAATGGAGAACATTAATTCGAGGCATTAAAATTATAGTTTTAAAACTCAATTAAGAAGAATTTAAATCACGAATTAAGATAATTAATCATAATTTTTAAAAAAATTAAAATGAATTGATGGTCAGGTTTTGAATGAATTATTGGATCAACCATCGATCCTGAATTAACTAGTTTTTTTCATTTTTCATTTTTTTCTTTAATTCAAACCGGTTCAAATCCCGGGTCATCTCATAATTTCATTCCAGGCTAGAAACGATGCTTACCATCAATGGAATATTAGATGAAGTTCAACCGTCTGGTTGGATTTTTGAGAGACACGTTGCCCCTCCCATGTCACTCTAGCACGTGGCATCATTATTTAAGCACCTTGGAAAATATCGAAATCGAATTTTTTTTCTTCAACAGTTTTTTATTAGTATGCTTTAATTATTTGACAAGAGGTTTTTTTTTCTTTTAAAAAAAAATTGGAAATTTTTTTTTTTTTTTACTTCAATTTAATATTTTTTTTGTTTTTTTTAGATCATTTTGATGTGCTAATATCAAAAATAATTTTTTAAAAATAAAAAAACATCATTTTAATACATTTCCAAGTGAAAAACACTTTAAAAAGTAATCGCAACCACACTTTTAAACGGGCTAAGTTAGATGATTGCACTGTTTTTTCATCTTTTTTTCAATCGAGTACATGAATTTTAATTTTTTTTTTTTACTTTTATGCACCTTCCATCAAATTTTCTGTTATTTATTTGATAACATGTTATTTTCTCTTAAATCATTATAGATACTCTAACTTTTATTTTATTTCAATCAAGTATATTAACTTTGATTTTTTTTTTATCAGGATGTACTTGTATTTTTTTTTTGACATAAAATAAAATTCGAAGTAGCAATGACAATTTTTTTAAAAAAAGCATTAGATATCATCAAATAACATAAAAATTGACTAAAGGTGGACAAAAGTAGTTGATTGAAAGTTTTAAAAAAGTTATTGTGTTTGAATTGAAAAAAAATTAAGTACAAGTACTCAATTGAGAAAATATATAAAGTTAGTATGTTAGAAGTGCAATCATCCCAAAAATAATCATGTGACATTGACCAATATGCTTTGGGTTAATTGTGATATATGCACTTCCAAATCCAACCTTTCTCGAAATTAGTTTAATTAAATGAGTTGTTTTTTTTATATTTGATGATAAAAAAATATTCCCGGATCAATTTTTTTTTTAACCAATTGAGATTTAGGCTGAAAAGACATAAAGTTTGAAACTTTTTAGATGTTTTTTAAAATTATTTTAGCATCTCCATATAAAAATTATCTGAAATATTTTAGTGAATGTTTATTCCTCTAATTTAGTATGTTTTTCAAAAGATTTTTTAATTGAAATTATATTAAAATAATATTTTACTTTATTTTTTATATAAATATATCAAAATAATACAGAAACATTTAAAATCATTATTTATTTAATATTTTTTTCATGCGAAAAGAAGTTTGAAAAATAAATTTAAATGTAAAAACAAACACTATCTAAAAGGGATCGATGTAATATTTTGTCAACATGCCAGAGAATAGTATAAAACCATTATTAGAACCTTATTTGATATTTTAAATATTTGGGTTGAGATTAATCTTTTATATGGTATAAAAATTTTAATGACCAAATAGTTAGAGTTCAAATCTTATCATTCAATTTTATATAATTAAATTAACAAAATTAATCATAAAATAATGATAAATTTATGTACCAGCTTTCACTTTAAAAAATATATTAAAAAATAATATAAAATCGTGTTTGAGATTTCCTCTAGCAAACTCACTTTCAGATTTCTTAATTTAATTTCTACCCGATCTAAAAAAAAAATTAATATAACTCATCCCCTTTTTATTCCATCTTTGTAAGTAATAGTTTCTCATTTGTAATGTCAAAATAGTAAAAAAAAAGTAAAGACAAAATAAACAATAAAAATTCATTTAGCCTACACACAATATCCGAAATAAAATCACGATTTAATTATAATTTAATCCTTTTAATTCCTTGAATATATATATCCAGGAAATACTTCTATATATATATATATATATATATATATATATATATATATATATTACTAGAAAATTGATAAATATAAATGGAAATATCAAGGAAATACTTCTATGGAAAATATACCGACGGATTTTACCAACGGCAATATTCCCCCGGTATATGACGAAGAAATTATAGTGGGAAACAAAATAATTAAAACAAAGCAAAAAAAATGATCACGTGATAATTTTATCAACGGAATTACCGACGAAATTTATTCCGTTAGTAAAATCTGTCGGCAAAACCGTTGGTAAACTGTGAACATTGTTCATCATGTCAATCACAAGGGAATCACCGACGGAAAATTCCGTCGGTATTTTTCATAGAGTTTTGGAACTATTCACTTCTCAATTGCACTGTTAATTACTGTTCTTTACAGATAAAATCACCAGTGGATTGAAAAGTCATGGGTGTTACTTGACGGTTTTCTGAAAAATTTAGATTAAGTTAAAATTTTAAATTAAATATTACAGATGGATTGAAAATTCGTTGGTGATATTTGGCGTTTTCTGAAATTTTTTGAATAAATAAAAAATTTAAATTAAATATTACAGAGGGAATCACCGATGAAATGATTAAAAATATTAATATTTAATTATCCTTCGATAAAACCATCAGTAAAACATCCCAATAAAAAGTCTAAAATCCCTAATTTCACAACAGACCCGTCTCCTTTCTTCTTCTTCTTCTTCTTTTCCCCCATATGTAAAAAAATATCAGTATCCATTTGTTTTTCTTCTCTTCTCTCCTCAACTACTTCTCTTCTCCTCCATGCTCAGGTATGTCTTCTTCTCATTTCTTCTTTTTTCTTCTTAATTTTTTTTTATTAGTATACTTTACAAATTTGTTTTTTTCTCTCTCTTTTTAGCTTCACTTGCAACTACGTTAAGGTAAGATTTTTGTTTTCATGTTTTTTTCACTGTATTTTTTTTATTTTATTTTTAATTGCTTTCGTTCTTAATAATTGTATGAATGTTGTTGTATGATTTTTTTTCATATGAGATCAATTTTTAGTTGATTTATTTATAGGATTTTTAAATTTTTTTCATATGAATTTTTTTAGTTGAATTTATTTGTTGCAAATTTGTTTGAGTTGATTTTCTTCTTCTTTTTTCCAAGCATTTTGAGTATTATAGAGTGTTATTAATTTAATTATTTATAGTTTTGTAAAATAGATTTTTTTAATATTTTTAAATAATTACCGACGGAATTACATACGGTATTTTGCCGAGGAAACTACCGATAGAATGAAGCGGGTAATTTTTTTTTGCTCGCTTTTTTCGTCAATAAATCCGTCAGTAATAATATTTTTTTTATTACCAACGGACTTACCGACAGACAAAAAATTACATATGCGGGATTCATCGACAAAGCATTTCCGTTGGTGATTTCGTTGGTAAATTAATTACCAACGGAATGATAGTGTAAATACCGACGGAAAATTCCTTTGGTAAATCTAAAGATTGTGGTAGTGTGTGCGTGTAAGCGCGCGCGCGTGTATAACCTTTATATTTTTAATATATCTTTAACTTTCATCAGTTTTATATTATTTTCAATTTATTTAATTTTCTTTTGTTTTAAGAAACAAAAAGGGAAAAAAGAGAAAGTAATTTTTGAAATAAAATACTTTTGAGATATCATTTCTCGCATTGTTATAAAACACAAATTGACCTAATAAGTCAGTTTGAGACCTTGCCAACTTGAGGTTTGGACTGATTTGAGTTGAAGAAAAAATAGGTCAAGACGACCAGGTCGACCCTGGACCTAGGTAAAACTTGGTCCTTGTTTAGCTGATTTTTTTTAATTAAATGGTATTATTTTAATCCTTTTAAAAAAAACTTTTATGGGTCAATCTTGATTAATCTTCCTAATTTGTGACTCAAGTCTTATCTCAGGTTGAACATCTATTATGATTTTATAACTATGCATCATATACATTTGCCAAATTTATAAAATTAAAAAAATTACAAAAAAAAAAGCTACAATGGAAGGGAAAAACATTATGGCTATAGACTCGTATTACTATTTACTACTACAATGTGATTATATTTTTACCATTTTCATAAAATAAAATAAAATAAAAACCAATGAACTTACATTTTAGGGCAATCCAATCTTTGCATGTAATCCATTAGTCATTATGAAATTACCTAGGTCAACTCTTCTTTTTGAATTTTTTTGTATAGTTAATTTATTGGATTGCTTTTACAAAGAAAAATAATAATAAGCTAGACACTAAAATGGCGATCATGCCTTTAAAAAGCAAAAATGAATAAATAGTTTCCACAAGGCTTTTTGTTTTTTACTAAGATTTTTTTATATATATTTATGTTAACTTAAGTTCAATTTAGTCTTCCACTAAGTATAAGGTATTTATATATATATATAAAAAAGGTTGTGGATGTGTTCATAGTGAGTGCTAGATGCTCCATCATATTTGAGCGACGCGTGTGGATGATTTTAGTGGTTAACTATTAATAGGTCCCAACGACATCTTCCTTCCATAACAGTGCATGTGGCATTCTGACCTTTGATCTTGTGTCAATTGTTTTTTCCTTCTCCCTACCTCAGTTTTCGTGCGTGCCACCTTGAAATTTCAAAATAGTCAATCAATTTGTATTTCATCCAGATTTAATCCTTGTTTTTTTATTACTATTTTTTTATTTGAAATGGTTTATAGATTTGAAATTATTTTTCAATTTCATCTTCTTTTTGTGTCAAATTTGGTTCTCAATCTTTGGATTTTTATTTATTGTGTTTTAGATAAGTTTTTGAATTGAAGTTTTTTTTACGATTTCATCCACCTTCAATTTTTTTCCTATATGATTTGATCCTCATTATTTTTTTCTTTACAAATTTTTTTAATTACTATTTTTTTCAAGATTTGATACTCCAAAATTAAATTGGTTGGAAATTGAGCTTTTTAATTAAATCAGGGTCTAAGATTTTGCTAGTTGCAAGTTTGAGAGATTAACCTAATTTTAGGAGATTCACACCGGTTTACATGATTTTTTTATTTCCTTTTTTCATGCTAATATTCTTTTAGTTTTATCATTCAATATTTATTTATTTTCAATATAATCCTCCGTCAAATTTTTATTTGTCATATTTGGTAATCATTTTTTTTTATTTCTATTTGTTTTTGTTTTAAATGGTTTTAAAATTTTAAGCATTTTCATGATTTCATCCTCCTTCAATTCATTTTCCGATGTGATTTGATCCTTTTTTTATATTACAATTATGTTTTATTTGACAAATGTTTTAAGATTTCATCTTACAACATTAAATTGATTGGAAATTAACTTTTTAGATTAAACTTGCTAGAATTTCATGGGCTGTGAGTTGGAATGGTTAACCTCGGTTTTGGAGATTCACATTGACTTGCTTGTTTTTTTTTCTCTTTTTTTAACTGGTATTTTTTTGGTTTCATACTTCTGCATTTATTTATGTCTTAAACTTTTTCTCCATTTTTTAATCGGACCCGGGGCTAGTTGAGACTCAGTCGGGTCAGTTGAGACTTAGTCAATGCTTAATCGAGAAGGGAATAAGGAAAAGAAAAACAAAGACATAGATTTTTCAATAAGTTAACTCATTGTTGTTGTATTTATTACTCGAGTCATTGATTTTACGGGTTAACTCGAGTCAATATAGTGTGTCACTATCTTTTTATTTCACTCTTTAATTTTTTTTTAAATTTCCATTCTTTCTTGTTTGTTGATTGTTTCACAATGTCAATGTCATTTTCTTTTCATAATCATATTGTTGTTTGAATAGGCTGATAATTTCTTTTCTATTTTGTCAAGTCAAACAAGTCACTCCAATATATATTTTTTTTTACCAAGATTAATTTGATCTTATATATTAGTTGAATTTCTTATTTTCATTTCAAATATTTTATCCTGTGCATAAAAAAATATTGATGATAAAATATTTTTTAATATAGTAATAGAGTTTTAAACCGATACTAGTTTAGATTCTGTTTGGCATTTGTAAAAATTTGTTTTTTTAAATTTATTTTATTTTATTTTTAAATTATTTAAATATATTTTTTATAAATGTATTAAAAAAATTTAAATTTTTTTAATATATTTATAAAAAAAAAGTAGGTAAAAAAAAAAAAAACTACATTCACTAACTTATATCTATTTTTAAAACTAAAAGCACTAATAACTTATAATTACCCAATAAATTTCAAAAATCACTTTTACGTTTTCCACGGAACATAAAAATAAATTCTCCAAAAATCTACAATCTTTCACCACCATTTCTCTGCTCCGAGCAAATCCTCGTTAGGGTTTGGAAAAAAAATGGAACGCAATTGCTGCCATGTACCATTAGCATTCGTCCTAAAACTCTTGAATTTCCTTCAAGCATTTATTGGAATTTCAATAATTATTTACTCATTTTGGATGCTTGATCAATGGAACAACGAAGTCCCCGTCTTTCCACCTTCTGCTCCTTCTCCAGATTCTTCGTTTTCCTCTTCTTCTCTCTTGCTTTTGCCGGGCTCTGAGTCTCACTCGATTCGGGATCTTGTCTTCTCCGATGTGGTACCTCGGTTTGAAAACGGGCTCGACTTCGACTTGAATTCCTTCCAGCTTCCGGCTCCTTGGTAATTTCGATTTTCTTTCTTAATTTTACTAGTAATTGCTTTGGATTTAATGATTTTTTCGTGTGTGATTTGATTGGTTTGGTTTAGGGTTTTGAATTGCGTGATTTTATGTAATTAATATAAAAGGAAGGATTTTTAATGCTTAGGGTTTTGAATTTTGTGATTTTTTGTAATTAATATAAAGGGAAGGATATTTAATGTTTTTTTTTTTGTTTTTGGTTCCTTGGGAGGCCCGTTAAGCATTGTGCTATACAACGGGGTAGCCCTGACCTGATTACATAATAATCAATTGAACTAGAGTCACTGGGAATAGAACCTGCTTCACTGAAGGAATTTTAGGCTTGTTGCATTCAGTAGCTTTCAATTTTGGTTAGATTGATCTCTGCTGTAATTTTATCTTGGATTTTTTTTAACTGATTTTTGTGTGTGTGAATCATGAGTGATTTTATAAGATTCGTATTGTGTTGAATGGCCCGCATGATTTTTGCATTAATTCTGCTAAATCGTGAGTGTTTTTGTGGTCGTTGTGGCTAAACGTGTGGCATTTGAGGGACCTGCACGGAGGGTGTTAATTCTCTCACTCTCTCTCTCTCTCTTTTTTTATGGCAGGTTCATCTACTCTTTTATGGGAGTGGGCGTTATATTGTGTTGCATTACCTTCATCGGCTGTATTGCAGCTGAATCCATTAATGGCTGTTGCCTTTGCTTTGTATCCGACATATATACACCGCACTCTGTTTGTTTATTTCCACTTTTTTTCACTAACAAAGGATCCGCAGTTACTTTGAGTTGCTTCAACTTAAAATAACATAATATTCCTTCTTCTTCTTCTTTTTTTACTTTATACTGGTAAAAGGATCAGACCGAAAATACAAAACACAAAAAAACTTTTACGGTTTCATTATTCTTACGAGTCAAACTGGCAGCCTACAACATATAATTTGTGGTCTGCACTCACTTAACTTGTTTACCTTGACCTAATCAATTTCAGTACACAGTACTCAAAATTGTATTCATTCTGCTAGAAGCAGCCTTGGTTGCATTCATTGCAATTGATCGTCGTTGGGAAAAGGTAATTAATTTTTCTTTTAATAAAGATGCAGGTTGGCAGTTTCATTCCTTTGTACATGTAAATTAAAACTCCTTTGGGTTACTCTGTTACAGGATCTTCCATTTGATCCAACTGGAGAACTGCAGAGCCTCGTATTTTAGTTGAAGAAAATGTTGATATATGTAAATGGGCTGGTATCACAGTGCTCATAATTCAGGTATGTTCCACAGTGATTTATAAACGAGAATTCTGTCACATCTTTGAAAATAAGTCAGTTCCACAATCATGATCCAGAAGTGAAGTTTTGCAAATTAAAGATGCAGGTCCTGCTATGTATATATTTTTATTCCGCGAGTTTCAAATTTTGCACTTTAAAAACTTTAATCACAACTTAAAAAAAAAATGATATGTTACATGCATGTAAAATGAAGGAGATGAAAACATTATCAAGATCAAAAGATTTTGTGAAACATGTAAAATGAGTTACTTTCGTCGGAAACTAGGTAAACAAATCTAGTCCTTGTTTCCCCCTCAAGTATATTGAAAAATATCTAAATAATCCTAATATCAAGATTGCTTCTTCCTTTTGACGTGTCTTCTTGTGCCCAGTGGAAACAAGTTAATCATCTGTTTAAATTCAAGTGAAAATTTACTGAAATAAAGAAGAAGAGAAAAATATTCAAATGAAATCAGTGGATAATGAGGTGCACAAGGACTGAATTTTGATGCAGGCAGGCTCTCTATCATTTTTCCATGTACTGAATATGAGCAGCTCAATGACAACCTATCTTTATTGTCCAGACAATTGAGATTTATTTTTGTTTTGCTAAATTTATTGCCATTGGGACCTCCATTATCCTGTCATTTCAATCCGAGACGCTATCTGCCTTCCACACGCTGGCCACCTGAAGCAAAGGAGCTGTAAACTGTGCACTTAGAATTTGATGGGATTAACTACTCTTAAAATTATGCATAGTTCATGGATTTTCCATTGAAATGCATGTCATCCTAGAATCCATCAAGTTACGTAAGAGTGAATATATTTTAACCTTCATTAGTCATATAAGATCCTATTGTTCTGCCCTTGTAATGGTGCCAGACATCCAGAGTCAAACTGTGAAATCTTTTCCTGGTCAGGGGTGCTAATTCCTACCACCGGTGCCTCATAGATAAACGAAGTCAAACATTTGTTAGAGCCTAGAGGCCTACTTTCTCCTAGCAAGGTAGAAGTTCTTTGCCCGGAGAAGGGCCGATTATGAGAAGATATTTTTTTCCAGACTAAGCGTTAAAGAAACCAGAGAGGAAAGGGTGCAATTACTGTAAGAACAACAATATGTGTGTTCTTTTCATTCATACTTGTGCATTCTATATCAATAGCGGGTTGCATGTGAAACTATAATTCACGGCAATAAAATATAATGGTTCTTCAGAGTCAGGAAGTTATCTTGAGGGACCAAAAGTATGAGTCCATCATTAATGAATCTTTTTGTCCAGCCTTTTTTAGAAAAGATGAACCTGCTGAATGCCTCAATGACCATGGTTGGGGATCAGTCCTCAACATGCAGCCTGAAGGCCAAGCAAATGGTTTTCAGTGGCTTCTAGAATTAGGTCACTCTGCTTAGTTGTTTTTTTTGTTGAATTTATTTCTTCGGAGTATTTAAATTGAAGAACAAGAAAAATTGATTATGCTCTGTGCTGGTATTTAATTTAGTGAGATGCTAGAAATATGATCATATTCTCTACTATGATTTTTTCTCAACAATTTTTTTTTGCATCAAGGGAAATGAAAGTGTACTCTAATTGCTATAGGAGATCCAAAGAAGGAAGGCCAGCCACTAATAGTTTTGAAGTCAAAAACTGGATGACATTATTCTAGATATTTATTTCTTATAAAGGAAGATATCAACTCTTTTTCACAATATAAATGCCTTTTCACTTGTAGTATATTTTTATAAAGATTCTATATATTTCCTTGATATTTTACTAGGAACCATGGGCATGGAATATTGATGATTTCACAACGGCTTTTTCTAATTCTATCTTTGGTATTAATTCCAGGCACTAGCTCTGTTACTAGCAATGATTCTGCGAGCTATGGTTTCCACTCGGAGAAATGAGTTTGATGAGGATGATTTTGAGAATGTTAGAGGTAGAACTAGGGAGCCACTCGTAAATCAGTCAGGCCAAGCATTTAGTCCAGGGACTCATTCAGACATCTGGACCTCACGGATGAGAGAGAAGGTATTTTTCATTTAGACACATTGTACATAAATTGAAAATTCTATAGTTAAGAGCACACGTTTGGCTTTCTGTTACTTATTTTAATCTGGTTGACTGGCACATATATGCTTAAGTGAAAAGGAGGTGGTTTGCATGATGCTTGGCCAATGTGCTATCACAGTTTTACTTGAGCATATGTTAAGATTTGCAACAACTAATAACAGTTGCCTTGTTGATGACCATGTAAATCAGCTGCTTTTATAACCATTGGAACTGGGAGCTGTAGCATTGCTAAATGAAATGTTGTAGCAGTAATGATTGCTGATAGTAGCTTTGAAAATGTAACTTTCTAGCGGTAATAAGTGCTGATCGTTGAAAGTTCACTAAACCAGGATGAAATCAAAGTGGGCAGTGTTGTTTTATTGATGAAATTTTTTAGCAAACTAATTGCTTTGATTTCGCTCTTGCTCTCAAGCAGAGAAGACTGGCTAGTAATTGTATAATTATTTTTTATTGAAACAAAATCCGCATTTCATGTACATAAAACAACCAGCTATTAAACTTAGTTTTTCTCATATTTTAAGTGTTAACCCTTTATTACTGTATTATTAACTTTACTATTCCAATCTATCATATATAACTAACTAGCCTTTAACTCATTGGTTATGCTATTAAAATGAATAACATAACATTAATATATAACGGGTTTGTTATATAATTATTTTGTACTTTTATGTAAAAAAACAATACAAAAATAAATATTGGATTGGGATGATGAGCAATCATGTAGATTACAAATTAATGTTGTTATGGATATTAAGCTGATTGAACATCTCAAGGCATTCATGCATTTCGTGCTGAACTTAGTCAGCTTTCTTCACATATTAAAAATCTACTTGTTTGTTGATTGAACTTCTGATGGCATTCATGCATTTTGTGGTGCAGTATGGGTTGAGCACTGGAGATAAACCCAATCTACTTAATCAGAATGCATCAATGAGCACGAAATCCAAGTAATGAAGATCAGAAAAGTTTCTGTCTCACAAGGTGGGAAGAAGGACACCAAAGTATAGACTCGTTGTCTCGCCTCTTACTGACGTACATATAATTGCCTTTTAGTTGTTTTTTCTTGAGCTTTTCTGGAGGAAGTTGTGATATGTATAGGTCCTTAGAAGCTCCGTGCACGTCGATTTGTACTGATTGGGGAAAACATACTTCGTAAGGTAAAAGCTTTTCATTTTGTGTTGCTATTATGCTCTCACTTCTCAGTGTCCTCATGTGTGGTTTGTTAATTGTTGTACACATTTGCTGAAATAATACATTGTGTGTTTATTCGATGTGTTAAAAACACCCATGTTATCCTCGCTAGTTTATACTCTGTGATCACCTCAACCAAATAATTATAAGCTAAAATGATTAGAGATGTAGAAATTTTTGTAGAACCCTGAATGGGTTGTGCTTATATTTGTTCGGTAGTTTTGTTGAGATGTGATTGAAGCTGTGTTTTGTTCTAGCTATAATTTTGAAAATGTTTGGTTAATTAATATCCTATAGTATTGCATTTGGCATAGATCTTACTGAAAATTCTCTATGAAAACCTTGTTTATGAAAAAGCTATAATTTATAGGCTTTTTAGATCTATTTTTTCAATCCGCAATCTCCACAATGCAAAACACGAACTTTTATGTGTGTTGAGCGGACATATGAAACAGACTTATGGGATCTGCCTGCTGCAAGAAGTGTTTTGGTGGATCCAAGGGATTACGGAAATCTCTTTCTGTAGATTTCCTCGTGTCAAACATCTGTTTCAGAGATCAGAGCCACAGATGCTCCTCTCTCTGCCCCATAGGTACTCCAAACTCTACTAATTTATCCATAGATACCGCTGTAAGTCACGTGATCTGTACCTGTTCATTAATTTTGTCAAAAAAAAAAAGTCCTCGTCTTGCATCAAGTTTTTCTCTCTTCACCCTCACAGAGACTTAAAAAAAAAAGTGTTATTTCCGTAGTATACAGTGTTATTTTGACTCCGTAATAGACCCAAAATATCTTTAATTACATATAATTCTTTTTATAAATAACGATATTAGATGTTGCCTTTATATTTATATTCAGAAACTATATATTAAAAAAAAACAATCATATTTACGTAGTTTCTAAGGATAGCTATTTTTTTAAAATTAAGATAATACAAGGGTGCAGGTCATGGAACCTCTCTTTTATTGGCTCTATTTTATAAGCTTGACAGCTGAAGATTTTTGGCTGGTAACAGTAGATTCCAAGTACACACTGGCTTGTGTCAGCCATCATGGAATGTTCTCCCCCTCTTTTTTTTCCTTTTTTATTTTATTGGTGTTATGAAGTGTATCATACTCCTAGTAGTTCAATGCTGAGTAGATCGAACAAGTGAAATTTTGTATTTGGTATTGTGTTAAAAATGTTTTTTTATATGAAAATATATTAAAATATACTTTTAAATGTTAAAAATAATGCTAAAAAAACAAATCAATTTGATAGAAATTTGCTCACTTTCTTTCATCAGTAGCTATTAAATCTGCCGTGATTTGATGAGCTGATCAGAGAAACTTGCAAGATAGAATCCTGTATGAGTTTGAGTTCCTAGTTGAAGTAACAAAAAAAAACACAAAATTGATCGAAACAAGTTTTTAACAATTCAGTTTCCCTGATTAAACCTGATTGATATATCACAAAATCATTCTAAAAACAAAATGATTTTATTGTATTTAAAAAAAAAAAAAACAATCTACTCAAACGTTGAGTCCATTTCTTTACCGAGTCAAGCCAGATCTGACAACTTCGCTATTTTTAATTGAATTTTAATTTGGACTCAATTACATGTCCATTCTACATTTCAAACAATGATACATTAATTTATAACCTTATCACAAATTTATTGTTGATTTATAGTATAGATGAACACCTCGAGCCAACTTAACCATATCCCTCTTTACTGGATTTAAACGCTAGCATTTATTTAAATAATAAAAGATAGGTAGAAGGGATTGATTCATGAGAGACCACATTAAGAAAATTATGTAGAGAGAATTCTGAGCTTAACAACTCATCTTCAATGGTCAGTAGCAGTACAATTCCACTAAAACCTCACACAACAGGATGGATGGGGAAGGCTGTAAAGACAGCTTGTTTATATTCTATGGACCATCAGCAGCTATCAAAAAAGTGAACTCACATTTGCCAAATAGCACATATTTATTTACTAATTTAGGCACTTACAGGTAGTGAACAAATAAGGTGGGTGGATCCTCACTGTTGAAATTCAATTACACAAATAGATAGCTTGATGCAATAAATAGGGAAAAAAGAGTTAAAAAAGCCTCATCACATCCTACCTGCGAAATCAATGACAGTCTCCTCAACAAGTTCATCCAGCAGCTTTCCTTCTATTCCGTTCGTAAAGTATCTAACTCCACTCTCATCTTATCTATCCACCCTTTCCCTACCACCTCCTTCCTCACCACCATCTCCACCACCAGGCTGTTGCTGTCCACACCACCATCCCCCAGAAGCACATCTCACATCACTACAAAACCATTCCTTCATCTGAGCCCACACGTATTCAGCTACCATGGGTTGTGCATCCTCTACCAGCCTGTTTTGTACCCCACTGCTCGTCATAGCCCTTGTGCTCCTGTCTGATCCATGACCTGTGATTTCAACAAGTGCTGCATTCACACAGTCAAATACAAGTTTCTGATTCGATCGTCTCTGCCTTCGCTTTGCCCCGTGCAAAAGCTCCTTGTTATTTGGATTAGCGTATTTGTCTCTCAATGATGGGTCCAATGGGCTTTCAGGTGAATGCCATCTGGAAAAAATGAATCTAATTGCACTCGCAATCAAGGCCAGCTGCTGTTAGTAGAGTTTGGACAAAGGAAAACCAGTACTTTTCATCTTCCTCAGCACCCAAGGAGACCGGAGAGGGAGAAGGTTTTAGTGGATAAGAACTAGCTGTCTCCGCACAAGAATTATCCCATGTTAGGGTTCGAGCTACTGATTCTATAGGTGGTGATTTACCAATCAAGTTAGACTTAAGAGGCACCTCTATTCCTGCATTAAAGAAAAAATTCATATGATCTGACTAGGAACTTGGCAAGTGTACAGGAAATTTTTCAAAAGTTCCTAAAATGGGATATTTACCCCTACAATCTGGCTTCTGTATCAAGCCAGAAGCCTCCAGAATGGTGTTGTCATCCTCTTCAAATGGGGGTTCTAAAACTGAGATTGGACTTGGCTGATCCTGATTCTCATTCATATTCCCAGGCACCACAGGCTTTGTTACAGATAGCCCTCCCTGCAAAAAGTTGTAAAATGAATATCAGATCAACAGACATTTAGAAAGAAAGAAATGATATTCAACTGGGAGTGGCAACTGGGAAGTATAAATCCAGAAAAAAATTATTATGACATTGCTGCATTGCTTAAAATAGGATCACGTATAAAATGAAGATGTGTTCCATCTTACACGGCAAGAGTACAGACTGTAAGACTTGTTCTGTTTCATTTAAACACTATCAAAATTGATGCATTACGCACCAACCCAAACTCATTTTCCCAGCCCACATGATGACTTGATTTGTACTGTCCAACCCCACAGCAATTAATCAACAAACTGTAAGAGGTAGGAAGTACAGGCTGGGATTTGACAATGGTAGTTAGGAAATACAGTAGTCATGTCTCTCGATCATGTTTCCATAAATTATCAACTGTAGACAAACCTTTTGATTTAATAACAGCAGCAGCATGCATGATTAAAAGAGAACAAAAAACAGAGCAAAAGGACAGAAAGAAGATAGAACTACCTCATGAGAAACAATGTCTTGTTTTGTTTCCATGCTGATAAAATCTGGATAGGTATGCATGCCTGCTGACACATGTAAACCATGAGATGAACACTTTTCATGGCCAGAGTTATTAGTACATTGAGCTGCACCATCACTAACTTTTTCAGTCAGAGGAATTGGTAAACTAGGGGTTTCAGAGATGGCAGACTGAAATTCATCTTTAGATTGACATGCAACAGATTTATCTTTACTTGGTTTCTTGTTCCTCGAGAAAAATAAACTAGAAACTTTCCCCTTTAGAGAAGATTTCACGCTCTTTGCCCTTGTCAGATCCTTCAGAACTTCAGTTTTGCCAGCATCAGGGGGTGAAACTTCAACATTGGGCCTAGCACCATGCACCGTGGTAGAGACAGGCAAAGACTTGGACCTTAGAAGAGTTCTAGGTGAATCAGCCGTGCCATCTTCCTTATTTAAATGACTAGTGATGCAAGAGGTAGATCCTCTTGGTTGTTGTTCCTTAATACTATCCTCTTCCTCAGCTCTCATAAATTTCTTTGTATCCGAAAGCGCAAGCATCTCCCCCAAAGTGCTAGAGCTTCTCCGGGCATTTTTTTGCTCCAGAGCTCTCCCATTTGATGCCATCATTGCCCATCTTTCAGAAAGTCGCTGCTTTGCTTCTCTGCAAACAGATGACTCTGGAGAACAAGATGCACGGCTGAAGGAGGAAGTGGAGTAGGGGCTATCAAACCTATTGATGTAATCCCATGAATGTCTAGAAGTTGGTGACATGATTTCCGTATCACTTAGATTTTCCACTGCATAGTCATTTACTGATTTGTTAAATGAACTGTCATCACCAGTGTAGCCATTGGAATACACGGAAGAAAGAAGAGTTTCATCCCTCCGGTGGCCCATCAGGCTTTCACGCATGTTCCGAGTGATCAACTTTGCCACCTCTCTTGGTTCCTGACCCTCAACATCTTCAGGTTCATCATAAAAATCTTCACCATGTAACATTCTTGGTGGTGATGAGGGCGGTGATACCAGAGCCTTGATGTCATGGATCTTCCCAGGGCTAGGTTTCAATACTACTATTCGAGTAGGTTGAGCAGGAGGATATTCAACAATCTTCTCATTGGAAAAGGCAGGAGAATATCCAAGATTGCTTTCCCACCCAGTAGCTTGCCCAGTATGTGCCTGTTGCTTTGTAGGTTTATCACTCTTCTTCCCTGACCCAGCAAACCTTTCATTATCAACCACCTTAGAAGGCCTAAGAACTGTGATGTGCTTTGTCTCAGGAGATGGAGGCATAGATTGCATGTCATGCAGATGTTGAGAGAACAATGAATTTGGTTCCTGCAGAAACTTGAGGAATAAATCTTTATTGGAACTTAACACTTCTAGTGCATCTTGGAATTCCTTGGACTGGCGGCCCTTTTCATCTGTTGACAGACGTTTTGCTTCCATGAACTTCTGGCGAACAAGAGCCATCTTTTTTGTATTTACATTTTCATTGTGATTTCGTTTTTGAGGTGAACTATGTCTCGCCATTGTCTTTTGGGATTGCTGCCAGATTTCATAGACATCTTTGTATTCACTTTGCTCTTGGCACAGGTGACCTTCACTAGGCATCTGCTTGTCCAAACAACTATGATCTTCATCCCAAGACTCCACAAATATCCCAGAGTGACTTAAAGAACGCCTCGAATAACCTCTAGAGTGGCTTCTTTGTGCATCAGCTGCAACAGGCTGCTGGTGAGGGAGGGAATCAAGTCCCATCAACTTGGCAACCAAATTGGGTGGATTATGCTTAGATTCCACTTCTTTGGACATTTCTTGGGCAATGAGTGTCTTCATAGGTGTTGCATTTGCTTTCTTATTCAAGGAGCTTCTCCTTAACTCAGATACAATCTGCAGACCATACAAAGATCAGTACACACTATATTGTAGTATCCTATAATGCAGGTGTGAGAAATGCAGACAAGTTCTGCAAAGAATCTCTCCCTTCACTGGACTATGGTCAGTATTACAAATAAACAATTTCCAATAGTTTACCATTTTATCTTCAACCTGATCTCCAAAGGGTACACTCAACATCCTTGCCACATCTGATTGACTCCTTGAGATTGAAGAACCTGCCAAACCACCATCTCCATGTCAGCAACAGTTGGCTTGACATAATATAATGCAAGATGCACCACCAACAATAATAGAAAAATAAACAGCCACCATTATTCCTACACAGGACAAGTTAGGAAGGATCTGCTCCTACGTAAAATAAAACAGGCATTCAGACCCAGTCAGGCCAGAAAGGTAATTATTCCTAACCATCTCCCGCAAACAAGTTAATATGTAATGTGTTCCAGTGGTGCATGTAAGAGCTCCAAATCGAGTTAAGCAAACCAGAAGGGGCAAATCGAGATTCTGTGATGGCTGGAAAAGACAGAATGCCCACAAAAGCAGACAACAACAGATGCAAAACATGCTAGATGACTCATTTATATTGCTTAAACACCCTGAATAACAAAACCGTAACAACAGATGACTGAAGCTGTTTGAATCAGCAAATTGCGAAGCAGTTAAAAAAATTAAAATCAACACCTACTAAAGCCAGGCAACAGCTGCTTGTCACGGAAACGAGAATCTCAACTACAGAATTTCAAGCAAGAGCAATTTGGACAAAATAATCACCATCATGATGTGGCTTATCTGTGAGCAGCCTGTTTCCAGCGACCCCATTGCTTAAATCAAAAAGATTCACCATCCTGCCCAAGCATCCTGGAAACGGTTTCTCAATTTTCTGACCCTTTCTGTACTGCATCCCGTTCATCTCAACACCTACTGTAAAACACAATTCATCAGATCAATTGCCAGTTTAGCACCTCGTGAAAAAACAGAAACTCCAACTCTAAAACAAGACATCTGTTCAGAGACACAAAAAAGCACAGAGAGAAACAACATACTGCTAAAATGATTGCATTAACAGATTAAAGGGGAAAAACAAAAGTGGAGTTTCTAAAAAGTTAAACAGAAACCCCAAATCTTATTATTGTCAATGATTGCATAGGAAAGACATGACATGGAAATTACATAGGAAAGACAGGACATGAAGAAAGTAGCTTCTCCAAATCAGGCAAAACCCTCTGCAGACTTAGATCAATCAGAACCAAATGACATCCGTTTTTATCAAAACTTGAACTCACTACTACCTACCCTTCCCCTTCTTATCCCTCTTTCTGCAGAAGTATACCACTAATGATTTGGATTTTGCAGTGAAAGAAAAGGAAATGGGCACGAGAATCAAGTAAATCAATAAAAGAAACCGCTTGTTAAGAAAGTAAAAGAATCCAAACAAATCAAAACAAAGAAGCCACCTTGATTTAAGAGAAAAGCAAACCAAAAGGACAGCTCTCTTTTACTGCAAACAATATTCCCTATTCCCATGTTCTGTCAATTTCTCCCATCAGCAACAAAAACAAAACAAAACCCATTTTTGTTTTGAAAAAAGTATTCAAGAACCCAATTCAGTCAAAAAAAAATTGAAATTCAGTCAAAATTTTTGAAAAGGTATAAGTTTTAAAGCTAATCAGCTTCCAAAAAAGCTTTACAGAGTCCATCCTTTGCAGCCATTTTTTTTACAGAGCCGGAAAAGAAGAGCAAAGGGAGTTAAGAGAAAAGGAGAGATCGGAGAAAGGGAGGAAAAAGTAGAGAGGTGATGAACAGAAAAAAGTGATTGTGTGCTCTAAAAGAGCAGCAGCTGACACAATATAGAAAGAAAGTTCTTTAGAGGGAGACAGAGATAGAGACCTGGCAGACGGAATCTGACATTCCGGTGGAATGTGACCGAGATTCGCGCTCTAGAGCAAGGATGATGTCACAGACACAGGCACAGCGTGTGATTTTAGCAGAGAGAAGGAAGAGACTTTGGTGTTTTGTTTTTTTGTCCACCGACTAGGAAGTGAGAGAGAAGGAAGGAAGAGTCGGACTTGAAATGGTTTCCTTAATTCTGATTTATTTACGTGTTTCGATTACGAGTTGGTTAACGTTCGATTTTACTTCGAAAATGTTTTTTTTTTCATTTTTAGAATAAAATAAATATTAAAAATAAGCTAACAAAAAATATTTTTAGCTAGTCTAAAAGAATATATATATTTTAATCTCGTGTCAAATAAAAAAAATACTTTTCCAAGCATTATTAATTTACAATATGATAACTTTTCTCGTATTAATTTTTAATAATGTCAAAAGGTGAAAAATAAAGAATCTACAGGACTACCCTTCTTATTCTTTTTTTTCTCTATTTTAATGATTTTTTTTTCTTTTGATATGAAACATTGATTTTTAGTCCTTCTTGTGTGAATTTGTAAAATTATTGCATGCTAATTAATGAATTACCCTAGTTTTTTTTATTAACATGGGTTTTTGAGTGAATTTTCGCATATCTCGATTAATCTCACGGGTCCTGAAATTAACGACCATGTAAATTTCTAGTGGCCATCATATTAGCAACTACAGGACTCGAACCTGAGACCACAGAAAAAATAAACTCCTTAGTTCCAAGTTCTTACCATTAAGTTACCTACTAGATAATTAATTACCTTAGTTATTTGATTGATGGTTAATACTTAATAAAGTAAAACCAGAAAAAATATTAATATATTAATTAATACAGTAACAAATATTTAATATATGTTAATTAAAAATGCTTGAACGAAAATAGACCAGAAGAAAAAAAAAAATTGCTCTTTATCTATAAAATTCGATCATGGAACAAAAAAAAAAAAGTATATTATTTATTATTGTCAATTATTAGCTTTTTTTTCAGTAATCTTTAATGCAGAAGGTTTTTCCAGGAAAATATTTATATCAAACTTTTTTTTAATAGGAAAATGAATCAACATATAAAAAATTATTAAAATTTAACTCGGATCACAACTTTAATAATTAATTATTAAATTAATAAGTCACTCTATATATATATATATATATTTGAAAAATATTTGGATAAAAAAATGATATTATTTTTTAAAAATAGCAATAATTTTTCAAAATCAAATATTTTTTAGGGAAATATTAATATCAAACTCTTTTAACTAGGCGAATAAATATATTTGAAATTAAACCCTAAAAGAATGCAAGTACGTGATATTTGCAATTCAAATTGAACAGTAGTTATAATAATAACCACCACTTTCATGTAATGTAAGCAATGATTTGGGAGACATCAAAGGATAAGATGCAACGGGAAAAAAATCACTGAAAGGTGAAAACATGGAGGATATGAGTACATTCACTGCCTTTGCTGCAAAAATAATGTGACTCCATGATTGAGCTCTGTGGCCACAAGAGGCTCTTGCTTTCAAATTTTGGCTCTTGCATGCCCTTCATTTCTTGTTCTTGACATGACAAGAAGAGGAGCCTGCAATGTTCATCAATGACAAGATTTAAAACTTGTCTGAAAGTGTGGTTATAGTTGGCTTTTAAAGTATTTTTTGTGCTGAAATATATTAAAATAATATTTTTTTTATTTTTTAAAAATTATTTTTAAGATCAACGCATCAAAACAATCCAAAACATATAAAAAAAATTAAATTTTTATGGAACATGATTTCTACCACGATTCTGAACGGTGTCTCAATCCATCCTTATAAGAAAAAATGATTGGTTTTGTATTTGAAACTGTGTTCGATTATATTATGGAAGTGTGTTTAACTTAAAAAACATCAAATTCTTATTATTTTTTGATGATTTTGATGTGCTGATGTTAAAAATAAAAAAATCTATATAAAAAATAATCACTTTAATATATTTTCAAGTAAGAAGCATTTTTTAAACAAAAAACCCGGTCCATAATAGTTTTTACGGTAATAATTTAAAAAAGCAAGTTTAAAAAAAGTTATAAATTATATTTTTTAAAAAATACAAGTTGTTATTATAATTCTAAATAAAAAATAAATTTAACCAATGAAAACTAAATAACTTTTGAGGTCGTGGTCAGTTTAAATATAATACAAAATGGAGCCCTTAGGGCACATTTATTCTTCAGAACATGTAATTTATGATGAACATTCATTCCGTAGATTTGTGTTAGGATTTTCTTAGCCAACAAAAACCATTGAATTGAATTAATATCTATTCCACCACTGTCTATAGGGAAAGCAACCTTTTCTTTTCTTTTCTTTTCTCTTCGGCCCCATACCAAATTAATTAATAAATGCCATCTTATTATTTTATCATGAAGTAACAAATCCCATTTGACTTGATATGATTTAAGAATGTGTATTTTGTATGGTTACGGGGAGATCTTGAGTAATTATCCAAGTTGTCCACGTATTAGGCGGTTTTGATCCGACTATTGATTCTCAAAAACTATTTAAATTACGTGTTTGGAAATATGGTAGCGTTTATCGTTTAATATATATATTTTTAAAATATATATTAAAATAATTTTTTATTTTTTAAAAATTATTTTGATATCCGTATATCAAAACAATTTAAAAATATAAAAAATTTAATTTTAAAAAAATTAAACTTTTAAAAACACGGTTTCATCTACCATCCATGATCAGCAATGCTTCCGACGACCCTAGCTTGTTGTGATCGGAAGGTTGGATCTTACTGAAATTTTTCCACATCGTTCCACCTACCCTGTTCCCGGAGGATACTTCTGATAATGGGGGGATTACGTGTAGTCGTAGTAATTATTTATTAATAAAACATCAACTCGTCTCGTCGAGGACAAACTCCTTAATCGTCATGCATAAACAAGTAATTTAAGTTGCTCTTAACTTGTGGGTTTTGTAGTTTTCCCTCCTCGGGTTACAAGAGGATGAGATTCTCCATTTTTCTTTTCCATCTGGCGAGGACGAGGACAAAAGAGGATGCTCCTCTCCATGTATGAATAATATATCCCACCTCAAAATAATATGCAAATGTGTTAACAAATTCAACTGCGTGTAATGTTCCCAATATGAAACTTAAAATAATTGAATTTTATAATAAACTTTATGTTAGTTGAGCTTTCATGGGGTTACATCAATAATTAAGAAGTTGTTACCTATGGTATGGTTGGCTCATTTCCCATTAGTCTTGGTATTAACTAGAGTTGTTAATTGTGCTCCTCCGCGGGCCGAACATGCGTCGGTGTTAAAAAACATTGGGGTGAAAATAATTAAAGTCACGAGTTATTAGTTTAATTGGTAATTTAAATAATACAAAAAAAATACAATAATTAAACTGACAAACAAAAACAATAAAGAAAATTTTTTTAAAAAGAACTCAGCCTATTCAAATTATCAAACTATCTAATGCTAACTTAATAGAAGACAAACCAAAAAAACTAACAAACAAAACTCTAAAAGAAGAAGAAGAAGAAAATATCATCTTTTTTTTAAAAAAAAAACAATCAAACCCAAGTGAAACTCCTAAACCTAGTCTAATTTGTAAAACTTATAACTCGTTAAATCCTAGACTCAGCTTCAATCAAGAAGCTTAACTCTCAACCATTTTAATTTTGAATGATAAAATCCTCAGAAAATATTAATAAAAAAAACTTGCCAAAGCAAAAAAACAAAATAGCAAAAAAAAGAACAAGGATATAATTTGAGAGAAAAAAAAACCTAAGAAAATTTTAAAAAATAATTTTTAAAATGATTCCAAACAAAATAAATATCAATTAAAATAATGAGAATTAAATTTGAAAGATAAAAAATTATACGGGTGAAATTGAAAAAAAAATGTAATTTGATAGATTGTTTATAGATTAAAAAATAGTAGTGATGAAATTGAAAAAAAAATATAGAGTGCTAACTGTACAGAATCAAACTGCAAAAAACAAAACCCAAAAAATTAATAAAAAATTAGAAAACATCAACTTAAAAAAAAAACTAAACAAACTAGGACGAACGTCCTAAACCTGATATAATCTTTAAAACCTACAACTTGTGAGATCCTGAACCTCAGTTCAATTAAGAAGCTTAACTCTCAACAAATTTAATTCTGTATGATAAATCATGGAAAAAAGATTAATAAACAACTTGCAAAAGAAAAAAAACAACAAAAATAATGGAGATAAAATTTGATAAAAAAAACCCAAAAATGATGAAATTTGTATGGAAAAATTAAAAAAATAATCCCAAATAAAATAAATAATAATTAAAAGAAAGATGATCAAATTTAAAATATAAAAAATCACATGGGGTAAAATTAGAAAACATATGTAATTTGATAGATTATTTATAGATTAAAAAATAGCATGGGTGAAATTGAAAAAAAATGTAATGTGATAGATTATGTATATATTAAAAAATGATAGAGATGAAGTTGAAAAAAATTTGTAATTTTATAGTTATTCTGAAATAAAAAAAATAGTAATAAAAAAGATAGAAACCAAACGTGAAGGAGATAAAAATTGAAGGGGTTGCTCTGAAATTTTGCAAGGGTAGCGCAAGTCTCGAGGTGGAGAAATAGAAGAATAAGGAGAAAAAAATGATCTTCAGTGCCAAACCAACAACACTTCTGATACAAGCTTCATACCACCGTGTAAAGGACGCTTAGATCTTCCAAACACCTCCCTATAAGGCGATGTTTGATGACCGAACAGCCTTGCACGGGTTGACTGAATGGCATGAGGGTCGTCTACAAGCTGGCGCATGCGTTGCAAGCACCAGCAGGTTTTTTTAAAATAACATGTATATTATAATTACAATAATACCCTTGATCAACCTCAAAATCTACAACGAAACCAATCTAAAATGACTAGAAAATATTTATGAGAAAGTTATATTGTTTGTGTCTCAAAAAACATCAAAGTAATTTTATTATTCTGAAAAAAAATGAAATAACAAAAACATCCTTATAGCAAAAACATTATAATTTTTTATTCCAAAGTCAAAACAATAATTTTATGGTGTATAAAAAAATATCAAATATAACCCATATAATATGTCAAGGACAATTATATCATTTAATTTAACCTCTTAAAACTTGGTGCACTGTTTATTTTCAAAGAAAAAATCATAATTATACTACTATAATAAATAATAATTTGTTTATAGATACACAATAACTTAGTAGATTTTTTTTGTTAATGATGTTTGTGTACTGACTTCATTCCTTGCCTGTATTCACACAACAAGAAGCACCAATGGAGGAGTGAGATACGGCTAAGTTTAATGTCACGAACATCCCATCTCTCAACCTAATGGTATCGTGCTTTAAATTCTAATTAAAATTTTAAAAATTAATTAAATTATAGATATTAAACAAGATATGTGTTACAAGTCAAGCTTCCTACCCTAATTTTTTTTTTGAAGACTCAAAACAACATTATTTTACAATTTTATTAGAAAAGTCATTAAATTGATAGTCTAACCGAGCCATGAGTATAGTATTTAAGGGTGCAGTATATTAGAGAATAATATAAATTATATCGTGAGACCTTATCTAAAAGCTTCAGTTATTGGGTTAATATAGTTTTTTTGATATAGTATCAGAGCTTTGATGACCAAGCGTTCACGAGTTCGAATCTCATCATCCTCATTTATTTGATAAAAATTAAGCACAAGGTAATGTGAGTCTATGCAGGTTTCAAGCTCAAAGGGCTTTCATTTAAGGGAATGTGTTAGAGAATGATATAAATCATATATTGGGACCTCACCTAAAAGTTTAAGCTATTAGGTTGAGATAGTTCTTTGACACGGTAAAAATAATCATGAGGAGTAGTTTAATTGATCAGATCTTGAGTTTATTCTTCAATGGTTACGAGTTTGAGTTTCCTCATAGTCATTATAGGTTTACATGGTCGTTAACTTCAGAGCCCGTGAAATTAGTTGAGGTGCGTGCAAGCTGACCCAGACACTCACGTTAATTAAAAAAGATATGATAAAAGTTAATTTTTAGAGTGATTTTTACTTAAAAATATATTAAAATAATATATTTTTATTTTTAAAATTTATTTTTAATATCAATAAATCAATTTAAAAATATTTTTTTTAATGTTAAATTTTAATAAAAAAACAGATTAAATTGCAAACCCTTGAGAATTGCAGCCTACAGTGGTGACCACCTAGCCAGAAATGTTGAACGCTGACATCAACCGTATAAATTGAGAGGTGGGATCTTTGGGCATTTATAGATGGTAGGAGAGATAGCTAGCTAGAAACCTACCACCACCCACTATCATTACCCTTACATAATAAAATATTCCTTGCCCCAAATTAATGCTGAGGGAAACCCTTGATCTCAGCTTATCCAATATCTTTTTCATGAAAGAAAAAAAAAACACAGAGAGAGAGAGAGAGAATCCAACTAGAAAGGAATTAAACCCACATGAATGAATTAAAATCCAGGAAAATCCAGCATTGAGTATATTATATATGTACAGGAGGGGTTGGGTTTCAAGAATTTTTTACCAAGTTTAAACTTTTCTACAAAGAAGAAAGAAGAGTTTCATCCCTTCCGGTGGCCCATCAGGTTTTCACGCATGTTCCGAGTGATCACCTCTGCCGCCGGTCTCCGTTCCTGACCCTCAACATCTTTAGGTTCATCGTAAAAATCTTCACCATGTAACATTCTTGGTGGTGATACCAGAGCCTTGATCGATGTCATGGATCTTCCCCGGGCTGGGCTTCAATACCACTATTCGAGTGGGTTGAGCAGGAGGATATTCAACAGTCTTCTCATCGGAAAAGGCAGGAGAATATCCAAGATTGTGTTTCTCCCACCCAGTAGCTTGCCCGGTATGCGCCTGTTTCTTTGTCAGTTTATCATCACTCTTCTTCCCTGACCCTGCAAATCTTTCACTATCAACCACCTTGTAAGGCCTAAGAACAGTGATGTGCTTTGTCTCGGGAGATGGAGGCATAGATTGCATGTCATGCAGATGTTGAGAGAACAATATTGAATTTGGTTCCAGCAGAAACTTGAGGAATAAATCTTTATTTGAACTTAACACTTCTGGCGAACAAGAGCGATCTAATACACACACACACACACACAATACTTAATTTGAAATATTTTCAAGAAATTTCATATCAAACTTTTCTTAGGAAAATATTCATATCAAACTTTTTTAGGGGAATGAATCTATTGGAAATTAAACCTTCCAAAAATAAATTAAACCTCTCAGCATAATTATAAACTTGGTCCACGTCAAGAGTTGGACAATTGAACCAACCCTAATTTAGTTGGTGAATATCTAGATTTTTTTTTTCCAAATATTTGGGTGAAAAAATTAAAAAAACTAAAATAATATTATTTTTTTAAAATTAATCAGGTATTATTCTTACTCCAGTTTTGACTAGGTTATAGAAGTTAATCCACCGAGTCATCATATATAGTTTCTCAGCATCAACTTCATATGCGGTTCCATATGCGGTTAAATAGTAGTTTTTCCTTTTATATTTATCATCTTTACAATAAAAAAACATATTTGATCAAATCTAATATACATACTACTTAATTTGAAATATTTTCAAGAAATTTCAAATTAAACATTCTTTTAGGAAAATTATATGAAATCAATCTTTTTTAGGAGAATAAATCTATTTAAAACTAAACCCTCAAAAAACAAAAAAGGGAAGTACGTGGTAAATGACTAAATTTTATAAGGGATTGCAAATTTTCAATTCAAATTCAATAGTAGTTATAATATCCATCATTTCTTGTTTTTGACATGACTGGAGAGTGTTTGGAAATGTATTAGTTGTTATTTTTTGAAATATTTTTTATTTAAAAATACATCAAAAAATCCAAAAAAACTATTTAAGCAAAGAAAATTAATTTTTTTAAAAAACCATAATTCCAACCACCTTTCTAAATAAAATCTTAGAAACAAAGAAAAGAAGTGCACAACATTCAAAATAGACAAAATTCACTCCATCATCTTTAAGGTAAAATAATCTTTTTTTCCATAAAAAATAATTTTAAAAATCACTTTTTAAATTTTTTAATTTTTTTTTTACTATTAAGAAAGTCAGTTAATGAAAAACATTTTTCAGTTAAAAAAAAATTAGTTTAGTTTTTATAAAAATATTTTCTTTTTATTTTGAATATAAAAACTTACCCCAAGTTAAAAATAAATACAAAAGTATTTTATTATTTGTTCATAAAATATAAAGATAAAGATAAAATAAGTTGTTAGAAGCTCGGGTTCTTACTACTGTTAGGCTTATGAAGTTGTGTCTTAACGAGGAGCTGTCTGATCCCATATGGATAGTGGATAATGCATGATGGTATGCCGGCGAGTTCCATGAGGCTTTGTCCATTTATGTCACCAAACCCTATGCCCACACGACCACCGATATTATTTTAAGGGTGGCCACCGCCACAAGTAAATGCGATGCCTTGGTATTGTAGAAATCATGAAGGTAAAGTGATAAAAGGACAGAGAAATAATATTTTTTAAATTATTTTTAATATTAATATATCAAAACCATTTAAAATTATTATTTTCAAATAAAAAAAATTAAAAAATATTTCTTAAAAAAATTATAACATAAAAACAAACACAGTGTTGGGAGTATGGTAACAATTGCTTTAATTTAACATCAATATATCAAAATGATTTGAAAACATCAAAGATATATTAATTTAAAAAATTTTCAAAATTTTTAAAAAATAATTTCCAACCGTAGTGCAAAATATTTGATTGCTAGAGGTACATCATGTAATATCATACTATATAGCCTTGTTTTTTAAAATATATTTTATATAAAATTATATGAAAATAATTTTTTATTTTTTTAAAAAATTAATTTTTAATTTTAATACACTTAAATGATCTAAAAAAATTTTAAAAAATTAAATTTTACAGAACAACATTTTAGCGAGAACACTCATTTCAAGGATGATGATAATTGAGTGTGTCGTTAAAAAAACAAAGTGGTGGTTACCTTCAAATCAACTATGGCTCTAGTGAAACCAATTTTTCAAAAGAGATGACAGTAAAAGAGAAGAGATGACCACAAAAGAGAGAGACAATAAGACAAATATAACGTTCCAATGTTTGACCCAGCAATATATATATATATAAATAAATAAATAAAATTTAAGACAAAATCTTACTTAAGGATGCATATGACAATGACTTGCAATTCTTTTCATGCGTGTAGCTTAATTGTTTTTTTTTTTTTTTTTTATCAAATAGATTAGTTGACTCGTGAACTCACAGTAGAGGATGTGGAGTCATAATAATTTATTATTATATATTTTTTTATTAATGTTGGTGTCCGAACTAGTATACTAGCACTTCGATTAATTTTACGGGTTCTAGAACTAACAACTATGTAAATCTCCAGTGACCATCATATTAGCAACCACGAGGTTCAAAACTTGAGACTACAGGAAAAACAAATTATTTGATCTCAAACTTTTATCATTAAAACATCTACTACTATCACAACTTAATTATTTTTATATTTTAAAATTATTTTTTGACATTTAAATATTCTCATTTATTTCTGCTCTGATCATGGCTCGTGTCATCAAAGTAACAAATTCAACATGAGATTGCTCTTCACGAGAGGATTGAAGTCTTGACGAATACCAAATGGCCAGGTAATCGACAATTCAGAGTATATTTTTTTAAAAATATATTAAAATAATAATAATATTTTTTTAAAATTATATTTAATATAAATATATTAAAATAATCTAGAAACCACACTGCTGTCATTCTGAACACAGATGAAGTAGCTAAGATGACAAGTGATGTCACCTATGACGTGAAAGCACAGACTCATCAAGCAATTTGCAGATCAGACTACTTTTTTACAGCATTATTCGAATATTTTCTAATCATGGAAAGTGACGAAAAGGCTTTATTGTAAATAATTCCTTGTGTAAAGTAGTTTCTTGTGATTATACTTCTTTAAACAGATCTGTACATGCATGCATCCAAAATTCGGGACGTAGCAAGGAATATATATATATATATATATATATATATATATATATATATATATATGTTATTTTTACTTATTTTCTTTAACGTTACAATTATTTTTTTTTCTCACGATACTATGCGACCATACTTAAAGTTACTGTTTGTTTTTTATATTAATTTGTAATTGAGTACGTTTTAAAAATGCATTTATCTTAAAAAAAACATCAACTTATTATTTTTTAGTATATTTTTTTGATAATTTTAATATGCTGATATTAAAAATTTTAAAAATTATTTTAATATATTTTCAAATAAAAAACACATTTAAAAAACATCATGCACTCTGTTATTATACACACACATAAAATCTATTTTTATTTATTTTAATTTGAGATTTTTTTGTAGGAATTTTTAATGATTAAGGAGGTGTTTGAGATAGCGGTAAATGTTGATTTTCAAAGTGTTTTTTTTTAGAAATGCATGAAATCTTTTAAAAATTTATTTTTCACATCAACACATCAAAATGATCTCAAAATATATAAAAAAATATTTTAAAATATTAAAATTCAAAATATTTTAAAAACAATGCCAAACATCCAATAAATAGAGAGAAATAAAAAGGGTGAAACGGCAAAAATAAACAACCAACTAGTGACATAGCAAAACGGTATCTCAAAATCATGTACTAAATAAACTAGTAACATGAAAAAGGCATAGCTTATGGACGATTTAAGCTTTCGCTTGGGAGTTTATCGAGTTAATTTATAATTTTAATTGTTAATATATGTTTATATTATAATATCATTTTATTTTTTTATAAAAAATAAATGATATTTTTTAAAAATTAAAATAAAATTATTTTAAATAAAAAATAGTAAAAAAATTCCTTCATGTATATCTCATTTAAAATTAACTAAAATTATCAAGTCACGAGTTCAATTTTCAAAACAGTAAAATAAAAAAACTAAACTCAACTATAGTTCAAGCCAACAAAATTATCAAGTCTATGACCTTGTTTGTTTTCTACGTGGTGATAATTTTTTTAAAAAATAATTTTTTATTTAAAAATAATTTTTTTAATATTTTGGGTTATTTTGATGTATCGATATAATAAATAAATAATTTTTTTAAAAAATATTGTTTTAATGCAATTCATAATTAAAATCATTTTGAAAAGCAACCACTATAGCAATATCAAATACGCTATAGTGAAGTACAGTAACTTTTATTTTTTGGTGTTTTTTTAAAATGTATTTGACTTGAAAAAATATTAAATTTATTTTTTTAATATTTTTTATGATTTTTATATGCTAGGATATAGAATAAAATAAAATTTTTTAAAAAATCATATACTACAGTATTAAATAATTACTAAAAATATGGATAAAAAAACATTATTCTAGTTGGTACGAGAATGGAACAGGAGTCAAATTTTGTAGTGCAGCAATGATTATTTAAAAAAATATATATATTTAAATAATATTTGTTTTACCTCATATTAAAATATAAAATAAAAATTAAATTATTTCAAAACTATTTTTAATCACAAAAGAGCTCCAAGGAAACACGGGAAACCTAGAGCTGGGGGAGGGGGCTATTGCAGGGTGCCTCTGTCCTTAGAAGATCATTCGTTGGGTGGTGCTATTGATGGGGGAGTGATTAGAAAGGTACCCTTAATTAATATGGTACGTACCTTTAATTAAGGTACCCTAGCTTGCAGTCTAGGGATTGTTGGTGGCTGAGTGTAGAGTGGTTTACTTTTGGCAGAGAACGAAAGAGGAAACAGAGCTTTATGAGACAGGTCGTTGCAAATTAAAGCACTCGTGTTCCTTAAAGAAAGAATGACAAAATCGGGAATGTATGACACGAGGATGCAAAAAAAGGGATTCTATCAGAAATTTATGCCATGTTAGGCTATCGTTTGTTTTTGTGACATGGCGTGATGTGATCTGTGTTTAAACTATAATTAATAGTTTAGTTTTGTATGTATCTTATGACAAAATTTATAGATTTTTTTTAAAATATATCTTTTTAAATCACAATCAAATTTATCATAATAACAGACATATATAATATAATACCCAACAACAAATAGTATTGAAGTAGATAGATGATTCATGTTATTTTTTAAATATTAAAAAATATATTAAGTTAATGCGAATGTTTTCAATGAAGCAAGAAAGATATGAGATCCAAATTATTTACTTCATCAGGTTTAATAAATTTAGTTAATTTAATAATATAGTTTTAAAAAAAATATTTTAGATAACACGAACAAAAAAAGGGCAATAATTAATCATAATCGGAAGGAAAAAAAAAACTCGCCAGAGACATATCATGGACATTGCTCAACCACCATAAATAACTTATCGAGATGATTCAAACACCATTGCAAAAGGCTCAATGTTGATACCAAGAGAGATCGTTCATGATGTTAGAGCAACAAATCAAAATGCAAGCTAATCAAAATATCGTAAGATGAACATCTCATGTTTATATTTAATAAATTAATTTAATTTTAAAAAAATTCTAGAAAAAGATAAATTGAGCAGAATATGATAAATAAAAAGACCCGAGATAACTCAAGCCATTATCAAAATTAGTGAAAAAACCCTATAGGAAGCAAATAAAAAAAATGACAAAGTCCAATCATAAATTAAATAAATATTGAGGGACGAAACTGAAAAAACATGAGCTTAAAAAAAAAAGGGGAGAAACTAAGCAAACTTGGGCGAGTTTCATAAACTTGAGTTAATCTTTCAAACTTGTAGCCCGTGAAATCATAGACCCGGGCTGAATCAAGAAGCTCGATTTTCAACAAATTAAATGTTGGAGCATGAAATAAGAAAATGATCAATCTAAAAAAATTAATAAGGCAAATTAAAATAACAATTAAAATAATGAGAATCAAATTAGTAGGGAAAAAAGCTTAAAAAGATGAAACTGTAAAAAAAAAATAAACTTGTAAAAATCATCTCAAATAAAATGAATATCAATTAAAAAAATAAAGACTAAATTTGAAAGATAAAAAAAAATGAAAGAGTATAAAATTGAAAACAAAATCTAATTTAGAAAGTCATCTCAAATAAAACAAATAGTAGTTAAAAGAATATAGACTAAATGTAAAGAAATAACAAAGTGAAAGCTTGCTTTTATTTTTTATAGAGTCAGTGCGGAAATCAAAGAAGAGAGAGGAAAATAAGAAACAAAAGGTCACACGTGCTAAACCAGATCTCTATTTGGAACACGCGTCGCATACAAAGGGGAAGTCGAGGCTTTCATATGCTGATGGGTGTGCGTCGCGCACAAACTATTTTTTTTTTAATAATATCTATATATAGTTAATCACCAAATAACCCATCTAACAACCATATTATTACAAAAAAAACTCAATACCAAAAAATGCAAAAACCCTTAGACCAAAGCTATAAAAAAATTAATTTAACGTAAAGTATGTTATTTAATTGTTTAGAAAAAATAAAAAAGATTATAACGCTCCTAGATCCAAATTTAGAAAGTTTTGCTTTTAAGAGCGATCATGTAAATTTATTATGTTGAATAAAAGTGCAAAGTCCTTATTGTCCTGCCCAATTCTTGAATGATTTCTTGACAATTTAAAAAAGGTTTTTCTACCTCTAATGCAAGGCTTGATGAATTTAGAATGAAATACAAAATATCATTTTGCTATTGTAATTCACAATAAATTCATTATCGATCCATGGTTGAAATCTATTCACTTGTAGTTTATATATATATATAAAAGCCCATAATAACATTATTGGCTAAAGAAGCTATGTATAGTATTTTATATTAGAAAAAAAATGGGAATAAAGAGTTTGCATGTATACAGTTCAAGCACTACAAAAGATGAGATGGAAGATGATGATGCCTCATTTGATCGAGTTTTTTCCTTACCTAACATGTGCTTTTGCCGTTGATGATTTCTTATTGACCTCGGGGAAGAATCTATCATACAGTTCAAGCAACTATAAAAAGAAATTAGTGAAGTCCAAGGAATGTTCATGGAAGAGGATGGAGAATACCTGTTCCACCCACAATAGGCTTCCAGTGCAACCTCTGTTGCGTTACTCTTTCATGTTATTGTTTCAACCTCTTCATTCAAAATGTTGCGGGTGCGTTGTCAGGTTGTTGGCGAGATAGCGTGCCTCCTGAGAAGAATGGTGGTCGGGAAGAAATTATTTTCGGGTTTAATCATAAAATTATAATTAAGATTTAGTAGTCACTATTTAGTATTATGGTTATTAGAAATCTATGGTTTGTGAGAATCTGGGTAAAGATTTGGTTAAGTAAAGAAAAGACATATTACCTCCAGTGTATCCTACCTAAGTTAAGTTGCATTGTTGTTTGATTGTTTTTCTAGATCGAATTTCTATTCGTTGGTCTTTTTCTAAGGTCTAAGGCAGATTTCTCTTTGTAAGAGAGTCTCTATCTCATTGGGTTTAATTCTAACAATTCTAAAATTCAAATTTTAGCATCGCATTTATTTTTCATTTTATATCTTTAATACTTGAAGATGTACTCTATTGTATAGTTTTACACTCCATATGTATTAAAGTCCACATCTAAACCCTAATATATTAAAAAAATAATTGATAAAGAGTTTTTGATATTTTGGCCAAATTTTAATGGATAATTATAAATCAGTTACGATATTTTTTTTTTTAAAACACGAGAAAGATGCAATTTTTGGTTTTTTTTTAATGAAAATATGCTTGAAAAACTTTTAGGATTTGACTGTATGCATGAAAACAAAACTTTTTTTATTTTATTTTTGTTTTTTTTGAAAGGAGAAATTAATTTAAAAGTTTTCAGATTTTTTTTGAAAATTTTTAGAAATATTTCAGAGAAAATCAGGTATTTTAATATCAGATCTGTATCTTACAATGTAAATATACAACCTGATATTTTACAAAATTAGTATAAAAATATGTGAGAAAATCATAATTTTTTTTAAAAGATTTTTGATTTTCCTTTTGTTTTTAAAATTTATTATATTATATTATATTATATTATTATAATTAAATATTATTAAATACATGGGCTGGGCCGACCCAGATAACTGAGCCGAACTCAGCCTAGAAAGGATTGGGCTGATCTTGGCCTAAAAAAGAGTTAACTCTCAATTGACTATTAAAGTTTCAATTGTCTTCAATTTCATCCCTGATTTCAATCAATTGGATCCCCATAATTAGGTGCTTTTTGCATGTTAGTCATTGGGTGCGAAATGTTTCAATTTAACCCTAATTGACAATTAAACTTTAATTTTCTTATGATTTTGCCTCTGATTTCAATCAATTGACTTTGTAAAAATAAAATTTGATCTCTTAAAATTTTAATTTTCTCAATTAAAGTCAAATTGGGTTTTCAAACTTAATTTTTCACCAATTAAGCCTCTAATAAAATTAATTTGTCCCATTTAAAGTATAATTAAGTCATCGCACTTAATTAAATCCTTCAATTGGACCAAAATTAATTTTTCAACATAATTAAACTTTAATTTGGCCCATAATTAAATTAAATTGGCTTATTAAAAATTTAATTATGTCATTAGACTTAATTTTTATGCAGATTTGTCTAATAATTATTTAATTTGACCTTGAATCTGTATAGTTTCTTTTGTCTTGGATATAATGGGGTACAATTAGGTTTCAAAATTGTCTAATAATTATTTAATTTCATTTAAAATTGTAGCTTGATTTTCCTATATGTTTGGTCTTGGTCTGTTTTTTATATGTTGACAACTTTTATTTTATTTTTATTTTGGAAGAAAGGGAAGTGAATTTAGAGAATAATTCAGAAATAGGTTTTGACACAAAGCCTAACAAAATATGAATGTTCTTCGTACCATATATCCTGTTTTTCTCATTGCTCAAGAAAACTGATGAGAAACATGCTGGAGAAGGCAGCAGCAGAGTCAATATAACAGTCCTTGCGGGGAAGGGATTTCCAAGCTGCAGCAGGTCAGCTAGAGGAGGCAGTTTCCAAGCAGAAACGAGAGGGGATGAAAGAGGGAGTGCCCTGCAAGGAAAGGAGAAGAAAAGTCCAGATTTAAGAGACTTTACATGTGGCATAGACAGCCTTGAAGTCAGCAACTCAACCTGACAGAACTAGTTCCACTGCTTTGGTGTTCCCCGTAACAAATTGGGTTCTGAAGATGCTTGCCAGGACCGATATTGCTTATCACAATAGCTTCTACAAGCCCTTAATGAAGCAAAGATTCTCGTGTTCGTCGCTACTCATCCTATGAAATGAGCCTGAAAATATGACTTTCTGATCTCATGGTTTGCATGATCAAATTCTGCATCCCCAAATACGATCAACAACCCTGATTGATCATAGCCTTCAATTAACCTGGAAAAAACATACTGATACATGTAGTTCCTCCATCCCTTTCTCTCTTATATTATAGATGTTGCCGCTTGCAACAATGGCGGATTGATCGAGTGACTTAGTAAGTTTTTTCTGGATTTCATCGCAACCTATTTGGACATTGAAAAGTATTTATGAGATCATTTGCTATGATTTCTTTTTTTGTTTTTAAAAAATTATTTGTTTTTTTTTTTATTGTAAGAAATATAACAAAACCAACATTCGATTGTCAAAAATTTTCAAATCAAATAAAGTGGTTTTAAAAGATCGTGTTAAGTTTTTAATTAAAAATAAATCAACAAAACAATTTTTTAATAATAAAAATATCGTTTTTTATCTATTTTTTCTACAAAATCGAATTTGAACGATTTTATATTAGATTTAGGGATAGGAAAAGAGGAGAATTTTACTCCACTCGATTCCACCTCCGATTCAGTTAGTTTGAGTTAGGTGAAAGACTTTTTCTACATTGTAGATATTCGTTGAATGATTGACTTGATCAAAATTTTATATTTTTAAATAATAAAATATAAAATTAAAAAAATAAATTATATTTTCATTAATGAATTATTAAATTATAAAATAGAGTTTAAAATTCAAAGTCATGCATAAAACCATTAAAAATTCATGTATTATATTGAAAAATAAAATTATAACTTCACAAAATAAAAATATAGTTTCAAAAATTAGATAGAGGTTATGTAAAGTGATGGTTAAGGTGAATCCACCATCTTCTCGGTAGTTTTGATATTTTGAACTCACCGTAGTTATTTAGGTTGTGTTTATATTTTGAAAACTGGTTTTTGAAAAATCACTTTCCAAGTTTTCTTGTGTTTGTTTGTTATTTGAAAAGTTAATTAACGAAAAACACTTTCCAGTCAAAGAAAAATTTGGCTTGGTTTTCAGGAAAGTGTTTTTCTTTTATTTTAGACGGAAAATACTTTTCGGAAGTTGTGAAAAATTTAGAAATGTCATATTATTTGTTGATTATATCAAATTTGGTCCTCAAACTTTTGATTGCTATACATATTTTGTTTTGAATATTTGTTTTTTAATTTCATCCCTTAGAATTTAATTTTTATATTAATTTTGGTGCTTATTTTTACAATTATTATTTGCTTTTCCCTTATCATTTTTTAATTGAAATTTTTTATTTATCAAATTTGATGTTCATTCTTTTGATTGTTACTTATTTTATTTGAAATAATTTACGAAATATTAATTATTATTATTTTAATTTCTTCATCTTTTAATTTTTTAATTTTTTGGATTTAATCTCCATTATTTTGATTATTATTTATTTTATTTGAGATAATTTATGAAATTATATTTTTTTCAATTTCATTCCCATTCAACCTTTTAATTTATAAGATTTGTTCCTCATTATTTTAATAAACTTGAAAAAAAAACATTAATAAGTTATTTTCTAACTCATTTTCCATGAAATAACTAAACACTAGAAAATGTTTTCCAACTTATTTTTTATTACACTATCAAACATCAAAAAATAATTTATTTTTCTGAATTAATAAATGAGTTCCAACATGAAGTGAATGTGACAACTTTCCCATCTTTTTTTTTTTTATACTGTTGAAATCTTAAAAGACTAAAATAATCTTTTTCCTTGCTGTTGTTACACAAACGAGAGAGTAGAAGAACACTCAAGCTATGCTGCAACATACATCAGATGCACCATAATTATACCGGAGGTCTTCTTGAATAGATTGCAACTAGTTTAATAAAATAATAAAAATAAAATATTAATATCACATTGTTGTATTTATAATTCATTAATAATTTAATGCACAGTAATGTAATTCAAAACTATAAAATTAATATATGTTTTTATTTTATTTTATTATCAATTTTAATTTTAAAAGCAGTTTTTTTTTTTTAAAAAAAAGCTTTGAACTTTTTTCTATTCAACAACAATTTCAACTAAACACAAATTTTAATCCAACCAATCATAACTAAAATTGATTTTTTTAAATCACAATTATAAAAACTATCCAAATATATTATAAATTAGAAATTTTTTATTTGGATTCCTATCAAACCGGGTTAGAATCAAATGAAACCGAATATGTTATGACCTAAATCTCATTATGCAAATGTCAATTTTTTTTCAATTCCAGAAATTCCTTTTCCAGTTCTAAAAAGATGGAATAGAAAAGGGGCCCGAGTGGATAGGCTACTCAAGGGACCCCATCGTCCGAATTACAGAAGGGAAGACATGTAATCACATTATCCAAAGGAAAGGGATATGGTGCGTAAGTGGCAGCAGCCTAGTGGAGGAAAAGATTGAAATTAGTTTCCAAGATGAGATAATTCTGTCCAAAAAAACTAAGAAATTCACTTCATTAATTCCAAGCCTCTCAATCTCCACTTCCTTGTCTTCTGCTCAACCAGAGTATTTGGTTGCCACACTTCATCTATCATCAGAAAAAAGAGAGACAGGCACACAGACAACATGGCTAGCTGCAACATGGCATCAGCTGCATCAGGATTTGCGTTGGCACCAACTGTTGCAACCAATACAAACTCAACTTCTAAGCCCACCATGTTGTTTTTCTCTTCAAAGAACAACAACAAGAACTATTCGAGGCTTGTCGTAAGGTCAGCTGAAGAGGGTGCATCACCACCTGCTGCCACCACAGAACCAGCTGTAGCTGAAGCTCCAAAACCTAAGCCACCACCTATTGGACCCAAGAGAGGAACCAAGGTCAGTTATCAAACGTTTCCAGTTCCTATACTTTTGATAGCTAAAATACGTGTTGAGGTATCCGGGAACCAGGACTCACTCTATTCTTCCATGTTATATCTCATTTGCTGCTGCTAAAATCGAATTCAGAAAGCCACAAAACATTAGTGTCAGTTGAACTACAAGCACCTGCTTTTCTCTTATTCGCTTGAAAAATACCAAATTTACGGTGTTAGTAGCATCATGAAGAAGTCTCACTGACAAAGTACATCAAATTGTGAATTGCTAGAACGAGTTCAGTCTCAAGGGCTACCTCCACTGAAAACAACCATGCTTTTGGTCTTGATCATCTAAGATGTTAAATGGGGGTTTTGAATTCCCTTCTCATTGCTTAGATTCGGACTTAGCTGTGACAAGCAAACAGTTAGTTGTAAGTAAAAATAGTCGTAACATTTCTGATCCAGTCACACTACAGGTGAAGATACTGAGGAAGGAATCCTACTGGTTCAATGGCGTTGGATCCGTAGTAGCTGTTGATCAGGTAATACCATCTCTCTCCTTCCTGACCTTTTTTTATCTAATTTTTTTTTTGTCATGGTTATTTACTATGGATTTGGATCGGACAGGACCCCAGGAGCCGCTACCCGGTGGTGGTTCGATTCAACAAGGTTAATTATGCAAATGTATCTACAAACAACTACGCCTTGGATGAAATCGAAGAAGTAAAATGAGAGTGATGTTTGTGCATTGTAGTTTTGGTTTTCTTATTACTTATCCGACTCTCTACCTTAAAGCTTTGTATGTTTCATGAATGTGTATCATACTCCACCTCTGTGATTCTCTATTCTTCCTTGTTATATCTCAATTGCTGCTGCTAAAATCAAGTTCAGAAAGCCACAAAACGTTAGCCCTTATGTTGCACCAACTGGCTGCAATTTGTACTGATTTTCTGACCACAATGGAGGCACAATCTCTATCCTTCTTTTCCGAAAGAGGGTAGACTTGATAATTCTACAAATCTGGTTAAATTGTATGGTAGAGGTGATAAAATGTGGAAATTTGAGTCAGTAAGCAGCTTCATAACACAATCTGTGATGCTTCTTGAAGAAAACAAGGCCTCGTAATCATTCAGAAATCATCATAGGAAGAAACTCGATGAATGATATGATATGTGCTGAAATCGGAAAAGCTTGTAGACTCGTAGTGCTTTTAGATTCTTTGTTTCCCTCTATTATGTCAGTACAACGTACATATGAGCAGCGATGAAAACCAGAATACCGAAATGCAAAAAACCCTTAAGCTTATGCAGGCATCGATGCCATCACTTCCAATTTATTGGTCGAGGCCATAAGCTTCTTACATATTGTTGGGCAGCGAGTCAATCTGGAAATGTATGCGCCACTATGTGAAATGAAAATCCTGACAGATGTACTGTCCAGCCCTGTGGAAAAAGAGAACTTGTGGAATCCATAGAACAAATTAGTAATAGTGGTGAGTTGTGATAAGTCCAGAATTTGCAGAAGAAAGATCAGCGAGGTCAACTGCAGCAATTTGGTTTAAGTAAAAGAAAAGGAAAAAAAGGTTAGACCTAAATTTTGCTTGGATTTAAGAGGTGAGGAGAACAATATGTCAAGGATTCAACAGAAAATTGCTTCTAGGCAAGGACATGTGATAAAAGTAGATTTTGCAGTAGAAAAATGTATGAACTATTAGCATCGACATTCACCAGCAATAACTGCTCTCCTGCTCTAGTTCATTATTTTTTGCAGGGGTAATCAAATATTTTGTTATGTAAGTATTGCTGTGAGCATGGAGATAATGTATTCCACAGTAAATGATGATCAGCTAACCCGCAGTTTCTGGAAAAATAGAACTATTTAAAGAACTTTTCCATCCATGCCATCAAGAAGACCTGGCCGCATTCCTTTTGCTGGTGGCAGTTGGGCGACAAAAGCATTCCAAGGAGGATAACCAGCACCACTACTATGGACACGGCCATCCATACGTAGAGACAAATACCTGCAGGACAGAACTTACTCAGAAAATGAAGATTTATAATGCAAGCACCATCCTAACTTCTATATACAAATAAAGGGAAAACAGAATGTTAAGGATCACACAAATAGAAAGAACATCACAGCAAATAGAAAGGAAACAGTCGCACGAGATAAAGATTTTACGTGGTTCAGCTATGTCAATGTCCACAAGCGAAGAAGAGAAAATTTCACTATAATCAGAATAATACAAGTTTGGAGAACTTTCAACAAGTGCACTTGATTGTCTCTGCACACAACAGATTGTCCTTTTGTTTTGCCACAAACACGCACACACACTCATATAGTACATTACAGAAGAACTGATTTCTTAAAGCATGCTTCACATTCTCATAACCATCTGACATCGTGCAGTGTAAAGATATTCATGCCGTGAGAAGAAACTGATTTGCAAGAGTTAATCCTTGCATTTTCTTGCACTAGAAAAAGTTGAGCAAATGGAAGAATGCATACACGGGAGATTCAGGGGAGATGCCAGCCAGCTTCTTCTGTTCATCTAACTAACTGCAATTTGATATGCATGCAATCAGAACGAGAGAGAACAAAACTTGAAAACAACGAAGAAACATTTTTCTGGCATGATTTCTTACTGAGACCATAGAGAACAAAATTTGATTTCAAGGTATTATGGGCTCTGACACTAAAAGGTGTAAAATATGAGTACATTCAAGAGGATTTACTCTACAAGAGCGATTTGCTTTTCAAGTATGGTCCGGTCCACAAAAAGGTCCCAGTGCTTGTGCATTGCGAGAAACCCATCTCAGAATCACCTGTTATTCTTGAGTGCATTAAGGAGATATGGCCGCACAATCCTTTGCTTCCACTAGGCCCTTAATGAGAACCCTTATGAGATATGGCCGCACAATTGTTCTCTGTTTAATTATTTAAGAGTTATTTGGATATTTTAAAATAAATCTAGAGTTATTTAGGGATTTATTATCTGAAAATTTGAATTTTTTAGTTTTAAATAATTCTTTAAAAGCTAAGTTGTCTCAAACTATAAACCGTCTAATTTCTCAGTCTCCAACAATAATCTACACGAACTATAGGTGAGAAATCTTCTAAGTTCCTATTTAAAAGAGTGAGATTGCTACACTTAGAGTACTAGCTTTCTATTCTGTGATTTATGTAGTTTTTCTGTCTAACAGATAACAACTAAAAAATAAGAGACATAAATTATTTTTTATAAGAAAATTCAAAAACCCCTATAAATTAACAAAATATCAATTTGTTCTTTAAATAATATCCATATATTAATTTATGATAATTTTAGAAGTTAATTAACTCAATCAAGTCCTTATTTGATTTTTTTAAGTCTAGAAATATAATCCATGTATTAATTATATTCTAGTCCTTAATTTCTAAAATATATTTTAATCAAGTCATATTTAATTAAATTATCTCATTTTAATTTCTGACTAATGATTCTTAATGTGTATGACTCATTAGGTTCTTAAAATATTGGTTCAAATATAAATTATAATTATAATTAGATAAATTAAACAATTTAATTTGTTATCAATTCAACAATTTATTAATTTATATTTGAAGTTCATGTGTATCGTCTAGCAACATGTTATGATCCCCAAATATTAGAAAAGTCATTGATGATTTAGCTTAATCTTTAAGTGATCGGTTTCTCAGAGCAATTAATATTTTTTTATCAATAATATTTTGATTTACCATGTTATATTAAATCATGTTTGTTCTCTATATAATAGTAATTGATTGTTTAAATAAGATTTGAAACTCTTTTCAAATTTCATTCCACTTTGGCCAATGATTTATCAGTCAATATTATTTCAAAACAGACAAAACATTTTTCTTAATTCATTCAAGATGATGAATTATCTCTCGATCACTTAAGTACTTCCATGTAGTTCATGTTATACACAATGTCTGCCCATTTGTTTCATCGATTAATATAACATGTAACAAGATCAAAACATAATATTCTCTATGTAAGATAATTTAGTGATCTCAAGTTTAAGGATCACTTATATAACTGTCATGTGAGCTGTTATATAAATATAAGTGATCTTTCCATATGGAATTCCTATGCGAGTCGGTTTAGTATACCTGTTTTATGACCATTACCTACATATTAGTTCTAGATATCTCTTATATCTTAACTTATAAGAACAGTTGCTTCATTTCATAAAGAAAAGAACATAATATATATATATATATATATATATATATATATATATATTTTAAGTTTCTACAACTCTAATAAATGTTTGGTATTTAAGAGAGTATCGACCAAGAACATTTTATAAATAATGTTTTGATGCAATAAAAATCATGTAATTATAACAACTTTATAATTTTCTTTGTAAATCATTTTTTTTAATGAACTTTATCTTTACTCTAGATTCATAAATCAAATATTAGATTCATTACTCTAATATTATATAATTAAATAATCAAACTTTTATTAATATAATAATATTACATATAACCAATCAATTAATTTCCTATATTACATATTAAACTAGCTCTTTGGTGGCAAGTAGACTTCGCCTTTGGATGGATTGCATGGTGGCTTGAAGCCATTGAAGAAACCGTTTATCTTCTCCTGACTAACGAATTATAAGAACAGAAATGATGGAGGGCCAAAAGTCAAGAGTTTTCTATATTTTAAGATTATCAAGTCAAAAGCAAACTTTCTGAACACTTATAGGTTAAATCTTATAATCTGGTCAAGCAAAATGGAGTTGTTAGTCAAAGCAGCCTGCGAGGGGAAAATTTAATAAATCTTTGAATCAGGAAACGTAATTCCCAAGCAAAATCATCCTACCTGACCACTATAAACTGAGGTGGGGAAGGCAGCATCCTAGCAAAATATGGAAGAAGTGAAGCTACTAGGAGCTTGGCCTAGTACATTCAGTTACAGAGTTCTTTGGGCTCTGAAACTCAAGGGAGTAAGTTATGAATTTGTAGAAGAGAATCTCTCCAACAAAAGTGAGTTGCTTCTACAGTATAACCCAGTTCACAAAAAGATCCCTGTGTTAATCCATGGTGGAGAGCCAATAGCAGAGTCCACTATCATTCTTGAGTACATAGAAGAGACATGGCCACAGAATCCCTTGCTCTCAGAAGATCCTTATGAGAGAGCTATGGCTAGATTCTGGACCAAGTTTGGAGAGGACAAGGTATATATATATACTTCCTTCACTGATCTAAAGTCTCTTTTTCTTAACTTGTCTGTAATTCTGTACATGTTCGTGTGCTATAGAGCCCAACGTTTTTTGCCTTCTTTCAAACTGTTGGAGAGGAACAAGAGAAGGCAACAAAAGAATTCAAAGAACTGCTAGGAATCATAGAAGAGCTTGGCCTTGGTGACAAGAAATTTTTTGGGGGTGACAAAGTTGGAATGACTGACATAGCCTTTGGATGGATAGCTGGCTGGCTTCAACCCATGGAGGAAGCAGTTGGTGTCAAGCTGCTGGAACCTGGTAGCTTCCCTTACATCTATGGACTCAGAATTTCAAGGAAGTTGCCGTCATCAAAGAGAACCTTCCTGATTATGATGAAATGTTGGCCTATTTCAAAAGTCTACGGCAGATGTTTATGGCACTAGAAAAATCATAGGCCATCATTTGTATTTTTCCACCAAGATGAATGCTTCTAGTAATGAAGATTGAAAACATCCATAGCAGGAAACATCATATATTAAATTTATGTATGATTACAGAAAAGAGTTTATTTAACTTCAATTATAAGCTCTTATGCCTTGTGTATAGCCCACTTCGTTTCAGCCAGTTTGAGGTGAGATCAGAATGAAAAGTTACCATTGCAAGAGCAAGAGCAAGAGCCCTAAACATGATTGCAACTACCACTTCGAAACTAGAGAGCTTCTCCTTGAGATGGAAAGTCCTGAGTTGATGGAGGCTAATGCACTCCAATGCCACTTTTCAGCGTCACACATCCACAGCCAGCGGAAAACCGTTCTTACATCCACAGCCTCTTGGTGGGTGCTCGTGGCCAGCTGGGCTAAACGCAGGATTAATCCACTTAGCATTGAAACATCGCCACGAGTTTTGGCTAAACAAGGTTCACAGTGCATTTATGTAACAACTTTTGTGAATTCAATATACAGTTCAACGAAAGAGATCCATATGAATAACTTGAAATTAAATCTATGTCAATGAAGTAAAAAAAAAAAGGCCATGAAGAAGCAGAAATGTGGTGTCGGGTATCTTCCGCAACAATCGAGGGTTGTGCTTGGGAATTGAATTCTTCATGGACAAATGACAAGGTTCTTCATAGACAACTGAGTTCTTCATGGACAAATGGCAAGGCTAGCCCTGTGACTTTTTAGCATTAGCTTCTGACAACAACGGTTCAAGTTCACCTTTCCGGTATAGTTTCACAGTATCTGCATGAGGACATAAACCAGACATCAGAGTCGAAACTTGGCCTGCCTTTCACATCAAAGAAAATATCAATGCCTACTTAAAGGAACTGAAAGTTCATTCAAATACCCAAATCTATAACACATCTACAATTAAGGTGAATGGTGTAGAAAATAAGCAGCTGATTCATTAACAGGAACATCAAATATATTTAATCAAAATCTTGGGAAGCTTGTGGACAGATGATATTCAGAGAAACACAGCTGATTTAGAGATTTTTAAGAATCTGTGGAGAAAAGACGGTTTGTTGACACTCAGGAACTATCTTATGAATCATTGGTATCCTTAACATGCAATCATAGTAAATTAATCGAACAAGAAAACTCATAAAACAACGGCAAATAATATACCTGTGCAGCCACCGATATGTTTGCCCCCTGATCATGTAGAAAAACAGAAATGTGAGCATCTGATAGCAGTGAAATTCGAATAAAAGGATAGAAACAATAGCGCCTAAAAAAAAGGAATGGATAAACTTTTCATAGTTAGACGGGGAAAAAAACAGAAAGAGGAAGGAGTAATTCCCATGTTTCTTTTGACAACATAGAGGAAAATTTCTCAGGAGAAAGGTGTAGATCATCTAACTCTATATGCAAATAGAACCTTAACTTAGAATGTATAATTTGACATAATAATGCAACTACAATATACTATTTCTTAAAACTATATACGAAAGGAAACACATAACATTCTGGTTCAAATAGAACCTTAACTTAGAATGTATAATTTGACATAATAATGCAACTACAATATACTATTTCTTAAAACTATAAACGAAAGGAAACACATAACATTCTGGTTCATTTTCACTTTCTACCGAAAAAAAGGGATTCATTTTCCAGTCATGTTTTTGGGACAGGTGATTCAGAATTCACATTGACTTATAAATTTGTTCACTTTGCGCCACTGCTATGGTTTATACCAGCTAACCAAAATCTCCTACCATTTTATTTCCCACAGCACCTCAACTACCCTAAAGGAACAGTGAACTGTTTGCACATAAATCCAAATTTTCAGGTTTAAATATTCAAATTAGTCCATAATTAAGTAGATATCACCACAAACACTCAGATATTTGTTTGACGTTGAAGGCAGTAACCTCCATTGAAGTACAATAACAAGCTACACATGCTAGAACATAAGGAATTGTCATTGAAAAGAGCAGCAAGGCATGAATGAAGCCTTGCTATTACCAATCTGATTGAAACAACATAGATCCAAATCTCACAAGAAACATTTCTATGTCGGCCAATTATAATATGTTATAATAAGTTACGCATCAGCATGAACAAAGAACTTATTGCAGTGGAAATAAATTACAACACACTTCCGCACACACCAAACAAAATCATCTTGCTCTCATCAATTTCATTAACCACATCAGAAAGAATTGCTACACCTTTTTCACACGTCAACATAAACTTTCACTCCATTAATCCTAACAAAGAAGTACAAAGACAAACACCATGCTAGTTTCCTGAAATCTGCATAATCACTGAAAGCTACAAACAAACGAAATAGTCTTCCTCCTACTACTCAGTTAAAGAATAAAGAGCAAAGCACCACTAACCAATAAACACATTTGGAACAGTGTGTTGGCCTGTGAGCCTCTCTAATACTTTCTGTATCTGGGGTCCTTGAGCGCCTGTACAAAATTAAAAAATTCCACTAAAAAAAAAAAATTTCACCAGTTCAAAACCTAATAACCTTATATCAAATTTCCCAGAAAAAGATCCAATGCATAAATGGAAAAAAAAAATGTTAACTTTGTACTGTTAAAATTTGTAACAACTCAAATTATTTGGAAGAATCTAAAAATAGCCTAAATCATGAGTGATCCTATCCAAGAACCAGCAGCACCTAATAAACAAGAAATCAAAGAAAAAAAAATAAAAAGTAAAAGAGAAATGAACCAAACATACCTAATTCGTCCAATTCAACGACTAATGGATCCACATCTAGCCTCTTGAACAAAGACTTCACCTCAAAAGAATACCTTGAATTATACCCAAATGAAGAAACCATTAAAAACTCAAGCTTTAAAAAAATAAAACAATTGGAAAAAAATAAAAATTTAGTAAGAGATATAGAACTCACGAACACCAAGTTTTGGAGTAAACTACAACTGGGTTCTCAGCTACAGTCTTCTTGACGGCGTCTTCGAGCCTGGACCCAAAGGAAGAAGAAGGTGAGGAGGAGTCCGTAGCTCGAGCCGACATGGGTCTGTATCTTTTTGGCCCATTGATGCTAAGGATCCTGCTGCAGGTACTAGTTGTCTTAAGGCTGCTGCTGCTATTGTTGCTTAATGGGGTTGAGCAAATGGGGAGGCCACGAAGGGAAGAGAGAGTGCGAAAAGATTTGAGAGGAAGAGCAGGTGTGAGATTTGTGAGTGTGTCTGCCATTGTTTTTTTCTTGCAAGATGGATGGCTTAGCGTGAGCTTTTTGTTATGGATCAATACGTTAGCTGATGTTTGCTTTGCTTGGATTGCATTTCTCCTCTGGGTCCTTTCTCTTCATGTGTTCGTATTTATTGTTTGCTTTCTAGGATCTAAACCTAGGACGGAAAATGAACTCCCATCATCCAACTCCAAAAACAGTCTTAAAGTACAGTTTTAAAACCTTAACTTGGAGTCAATTCGACACCATGGCTGGGTGAGTTAATTTTATTTTTAATTAAAATTTTAAAATGATATTATTTTAATTAAAAAATTAAAAATCAATCAATCAATTTTTTATTAATTTTTACCATAATTGATCAAGTTACGAGTTACTCAAGTTTTGATCAAATTTAAACAAGTTTTTTTATATATATATATATATATATATATATATTAAAATCAAATCAATTCAGATTCTAGATTAACTCGTATACTCTATTGACTGCTTATAATTTTACGAACGTTTTCTGAACTATTGATCATTTGGGTGAAATTTCTTTTTGAATTAACACTTTTTCTTATTATGTTAAACTAATAATAGGTTTAGAGTGGCACCCCTTATATTTTGTTTATTTTGATTTTAATTTATTAACTATGATATACCTAGATTAGAACTCTTTTACAACTATCATTATTGAAAATCCAACTTTTTAACTAATAAATTAACCAAAAAGACTCCTAAAATAATTCTTTTAATCTCTCATACAACATTTTGATATAAAAATACTAGAAATTAATAAATAGCAACGAAAACATCTTAGCAATTGCTGATAGAATTACTGAAGGAGTAAAAAATTCATTAAAAACTTCATTGACAATTCCGTCTGAAATCTAACACGTCATGATTTATTGATGAAATTACAAACAAAATATTTATGTTGACAAATATAAATAAATTATAACCGACAGTTTCCTTTCCCTTCTTCTTCCTTCTGCCAACAAAAATACTAGCAGCCCCTCTTATTTCTCACAAATCTTGCCACTCCAACTCGCCACCGTCGATCTACATCTATATAAGTAGTGTCAGCATCCATCATTGATTTTTTTGTGAAGTTTCGATGCATAAAGTAACCAAACCGTATATTGTTTTTGTAACTCATTTATGTTTCAGGTTAATTTATTGAAATTTCTTGTAGTATTTGTAGTCTGCTTGTATATTTAAGTGTTTTACAAATTTTTTCTAGAAAAAATTATCATATTAATATATGATTTGTATGCTAGGATTTGAAAAAAAATTTGAATTTTGTTATCATTTGATGAAATGAAATTTGATTTTGTAATTTAAATGAGTTATAATTGAAGAAATGATATGTTATTTTAACGGGTACCAATCATATTTTGTTAATTTTTATTGTGAAATTGGCAATTTGGGAAAAAATAATTTTTTATGGAATTGATAAAAATAATATTATTCTATATAGGTTTCATAAGCAATGAGTGATCGTTCTTGATATCAAGATTCACCTAAAAGATTGTATACGCAAGACTATCTTCAAAGGGTTGAGAGTTTTATTAATTTTGTACTTTCTAAACCAAAGAATATTAGTGCGGGTGAAATTAGATGTCCATTTATGAAGTGTAATAATAAAAAGTCTCACTATAAAAATGTTGTGATGATGCATTTACTTAAAAAAGGGTTCATTGAGAAGTACTTATTTTGATATGCGCACGGAGAACCCTATGTTCCTCACGAAACCATGTTATAAAGGATGATTGGCTCAAAATTGTAGTTCTAGCAACATACATGGGTTTACGGATGATAATAGTAATCCTTATACAAGTATGGTGATGGATGCAATGAGAATAAATTAGGGTTATTCAAGTGAAGGTTCACGTAACATCCTTTTAGATGGATAACTAAATGTAGATATAGCTAGGTTTTTTAAACTTTTGAAAGACTCTGATGAACCATTATGGGATGGGTGCACAACTTACAATAAATTATCGGTCATTGCACGGTCGTTTACCGTCAAGTTAGATTATAGGTCGAGTAAGGTTGATTATGATAGCAAAATTGAGTGAGCTAAAAACATATTACCATAATGACATGAGCTGAAAGAGAACTTCTATGTTGTAAAATCCATGATGAAAACTCTTGGCGTAGGATACCAAAAATCAATATATGTCCAAACTTTTGCATGTTGTACTACAATGAATATATAAATTTTACCGAGTGCAAAACCTATCACCATGCTTGATATAAACCCAATAGTGATAGAGAAAAGATATTTGTCGCATATAAAAAACTAAGATACTTTTCTATCACTCATAGATTGCAAAAGTTATTTATGTCTCCAAAACCTACTGAACACATAACATGCGTCATTCACATGATACAATAGATGGAGTTATGGTGCACCATTCTAAAGATGAAGCTTGAAAATAGTTTAATAGTGTGTATCTTTAGTTTTTAATGAAACCATGGAATGTATGTATTGGCTTGTGTACAGATGGATTTAATCCATTTGGATCCTTTATTGCACCCTATTCTTGTTAACCTGTCATACTAACAATTTACAACTTGCTCTTAGGGATATGTTTGAAGCTGGAATTTATGTTCTTGTCTATGGTCATATGTGGTCTTTATAATCCAAATAGGAATGTAGATGTTTGTCTTCAATTGTTGATTGATGAGTTAAATCAGTTATGATCAATCGGGTCGTTGACATATAATATATTAAGAAAACATAATTTTTAGATGTAGACAACATTAATATGGACTATAAATAATTTTTCTATTCATGAGATAGTTTCAGGTTGGAGCACACATAAAAAATTAACTTATTTATACTTTATATGCGATTTGTGATATTTTTGTACTAGGTTGTGTGATTTGTGGTATGATCCCAATAAATATGTAAAACATCGAGTCGACTTTAATTACATCAAGGTATGAAAGAAGTATAAACTGAGTCATATTACAAAGGATAATTCGGAGAAGTTTCAAGAACTTTTGGCATCAGATGAGTTTAAAAGTCAATCGCAATCCGAGTTGCAAAACCGAAACAAAAAAATACATGGTTCGGTGAGAAAGCACACCAGCTAACCACTCCTCTTATCAATCATGCAAGATACCTGATAAAATTTTTAAATTATTTTTTCTTCAATTTTTAATTGACTGTTTATTTGTTATAATTTTTCACAACTTATTTATTTTTGTAGGAACAACAACTTGGACACGAGCATACTCTAATGGGTTATATGAGGAAACTGATATAAGGAAGTTTTTTTCCTAATTTCTTGTGATTTTTATAATTCTTTTAATTATAATTAACTCTTTTTTTTTTTGTAGAAACATATAACGTCATAATGTATGAAAAACATGGAGAAGACTCTTTCACGCATCCTCTTCACAATCCTCAAGTTAAAGGCTAGAGTAATTAATAAACCCGATATGAATTAGATTTATACCTATGACATTAACCAGAGAAATGTGGTTTGACCATACTTCTTCGACTCTAGACACACAACAATCTAATCCAAGCTAGTCAACACTGGAATTTGAAGCGAGGATCTTGGAACAGGTCAAGGAGAGAGTATCTAAATTAGAAGCAGAAATGAAAGCCATATTATAAGAAGAAAATAGGTGGAATTAGGAGAAAATGATAAAATATATGGCTTCACATTATCCCTCTCTTCATTTTCATAATGTCAAAGGAAATGCTGATGAATAGCAAATTCTCAACAAAACATTTTTTAACGATGTGTTTTTATTGATAAATTCATCAATGATATAAATGGTCGATGGAATATTCCGTCAGAGTTTTTTATTTTCTAGCAGTGAAAATCATTTTTAAACTCAAATCAAACTAAAAATTTGAGTTTTTGGTTTTATAATTTGAATTTTCAAGTCTTAAAAAGGTTAAATTTATTGATGATTTTGTTTAAAATTGCTATAAATGAAGTCAAATCGATAATAAAATCTTTCATGATAATGGTATTGTTGCTAATATTGATTAAAACAGAATAAAAAGGCTTGCAAACCATAGTTCATATATTAAAATTAAAATAAATAAAATATAGGAATAGTCGATCCAAAGAATAAAAAAAAACAGGGGATTTTTTATAGTTTAGTTTAATGAAATCAAACAAATATTTTTTATTTAAAACTTGCACATATTTATTTTGATATTTTACATTATTTTTAATTTTATTAATTTAATTAGATAGATTAAGAGTAGTGTGATTTACTTGGTTATTAAAATTTTGATATTGTATTAAAAAATTATTTTAATTTAAAAAATTAAATTATTAGACGAAACCCAAGATAAAAACTAAAAAAATAAAATAAAAATAAATTTAAAAAGTTACGAGAGTTTTTTAATATTATTTTTCTTAATTTTTTTAAAGTTGAATATACTTTAGCTTATTTATATCTACTTATATTTTAGTATATCAAGGATTCTAATTACTGAAAAATAAATAAAGATATATAATCCTAATCTAATTCTAAGCTGGTTGCATCAAATTAGAACTCAGGAACTTAAGTCTGGTTGGCTGAGTTGCTAACTTTAGGAGTGATTCTGCCATTTATAGAATGCCTATATTCCTGGACTTCTCTTCTCCTCTCCCTGTAGGATTGTTCTTCTGTCATCCAGCCTAATTACCGCTAGAAAACTCCTCCCAGTTGTCGACTTAGGGTGGTATTGAAAATATAATTACAGTTATTTTTTAAATTATTTTTTATTTAAAAATATATTAAAATAATTTTTTTTTATTTTTAAAAATTATTTTTAATATCAGCATATCAAAATAATTTAAAAATATAAAAAAAATATTAATTTAAAATAAATAAAAAATAAATTTTTTTAACTTAAAACACAAACTTATTCATACACTAGAAAACCAATCTCGCCAGGATTCCTGCACCGACCCTGCTGGAAATTCTACCGTGCTTGTTGCTGGCTCTGCTTCCGTGATTTTGCTGGAAATTTCTGCTGCTGCCTCTGCTTCTTCAAGCCTGGTTCTCATCAAAGAATTACTACACGGTATAGAGAAAATTCAAGTAGACTTGAAACCTAAAATCAAACCATAATAGTAGAATTATGTCGTGCTAGGGTTTGAAATATCGTTCAAGGGATTCTCTTGAACATAAACAAACTGGGCAAACCAAAGAAAAGATGGTACAAGTTCTTGCATAATGGATATTAAGAAGAAATAAGTAAAACACAAAAAAGAAAAAAAAAAGGTAGCTTGCAGAAAACATTTTGAAAATGGTCATTTCTTATAAATAAGGATAAAATTAGTTAAATAATTAGAATTATACGTAGAAATAAAAAAAGAACTATAATACAATAATCTAATACTCATCGTTTGGAAAATTAGTATTTATAATCTATAATAATTAGTTTAAGAATTGTCTTGTATTTGATATCATAATCTTGACCATTTTCTTTAATCTAACACTTGAAACATAGTAACAAGCTTTTTCATATTCGATTTATAGTTATTAAATTCAATACAATCTGATAAGTTATTTACAAAATTCATGACTCGTATCTAAACCTGGATTGTGTTTTAATTTGAACTAAAAAAAATAGACTCGGTCAAACTCGGTTGATCAATAAAATTAATTCGTGACTTGATTAATGCGGTGAAGTCGATAGCAAGAATTGTTTTGTTAAAGAATAAAATAATGCTTTTTTGATAAAAATAATTGCCTCTATTAACTTATTGACTCATAATTTAGCCCAACAATCTATTAACCCAGGTCCTTTTCTTGAGAGACCCCGGGTCGGCTATGAGATCTATGGCTTGAATCACTCTTTTGTACCAAAAATAAAAAATAAGAACGATGTTACCATGAAAGTTCACTGGTTAAGAGTTGAGCTGAAACAAAGTAAAGCAACGACGACTCAGCGGTTTGTTGGCTTATTTTGTGACTTCTCAACCCATATCGTGGAGGCTTGAAAGAACTGGGTTCAGTTCCATTTTCTTAGACCCAATCCAACCAAAATTGGGCTCAGGTTTACTTGGTTTTGCCGAGTGGTTTTGACTCTTTGACAGAAAGATTGCGGGGGTCGCATGAAACTGCATCGGTGTTATATATATATATATATATATATATATATATATATATATATATATATATGTCTTTTTCACAACCTGGTATGGGTCCTAAAATTGGAGGTTTTGTTGGACTAGGTTTAGAGCTTTTGTTGGGTTAAGGTTGGTCCAATGTGTTGTCCAGCCCACTTTTTCTTCTTTTCTCCTTCTCTCTCAACTCAGATCAAAGATTGGGTTAGCTGACCAGATGTTGAGTTGTGATGGCTAGTAGGTGTTGGCTCGGTTGGTTACTGATCTTCGGATGTTGAGTTGGTAGACAACCATTACATTGGGTTTTTTTTTTTGTCCGTTTATTTTTTTATTTAATTTTTTTTGTTTTTAAAAATAAAAAAATATTATTTTAATTTATTTCTTAAAAAAACACATTTTAAAAACAAATCGCCGTCATATAAATAAATAAAAAAGACTACTTCTCTCCTTCGTCGACCTCAGACAATGCATTCCTTGTAACATCCTAGTCATAGTGTCTAAATATCTTCCATCCCACGAAACTGTTCTATAAATTTCAGGATTCGTTTTGGATTTTTCCCAACTGTTCTCTTTCCCTCGACTTACAGCATTATTACAAGAGACATGGAAAATGATTATGTGGTTTCTCCAAAACTAGCCGTTGCTAGCTTGTGCCAAACTCGCTGCCGTTGCTAGCTTGATTTGGGTCTAGGATACTCTGTCCTCGTGCTCTAAAAGTGTGCACTGCTAACCTGACTCTCATGGCCTGCTCTGTCCTCGTGCTCTAAAAGCGTGCTCAATCTCATGAGTGAAGGCCCTATAAAAAAAAACTCGCATACCTCTACATTTGTAAGCTGTCAGCATGGTGGCCATGTACAAGCCATGGGCTTTGATTAACCCTTCAATTAAAATCTTTTTTAATGCTTCTTATTTTTTTTTATCTTCTTTTTTAATCACAATTGTTACGTGGTTATATATATATATATATATATATATATATATATATATATATTTCATTCATCAATTTTTTATTTATAGGTAATAAACCTATAGACTTCTTTGCTTTTTTATTTATAATGCTTCTGATGTATTAATATAGGTAATAAATTTGACAAATTCATTTTTTAAAATCTTTTTTATATCTTTTAATTTATTTTTTTATATTTTTAATCACAATTTTTATATGGTTTTTCTTTAGTGTTTCATTCTTTAACTTTTGATTTGACAAGGAACTGGCTTCCAAGCTTTTTTATTTGTGATGCTTTTGGTCTATTAATACGGGTAACGAATTTGACAAGTTCTTCACGAGGTATGGGATACTTTTTTATTAATTATTTTTACTATTTTAACATTGAATATTACCTTTTTTAAAAAAATTTCTTTTGGTTATTTTCAATTTCTTCTCTATCGGTTTATCTTGGTCTCATGGTCTAGACTGTTAGTTTTGCATGTCTTTTTTTGAATAAAAATATTTGAAATAATGATTTTTTTTTGTATTTAATTTTTGAATAATTCTTTTTATTTTTTTACAAGTGAGGTTTATTTTATAAACAAATATTTATTCTTAAATAATATTTCTTATATGTTTGTCTTTGCATAATGTTTTCAGAACCATATTTGTTTCTGTTTCTATTATCTTTTATTGGTTTTAATAAATAAATTTAGTAGATATAAATGAGTAAATATCTTATTTTGCAGAATTAAATATCTTGATCTATATTTATCTCTTAATTTTTCTTTTAGTTATTGTTAACGATTTTATTTATTTATTGACATAAATAATTATCGATTAATTTGATTAGGTGTTTACATAAGTCTTATTTTTATACTTCGAATCTTTCTAGAAAATAGCCTGCATATACCCATGGCTTTATATATATATAAAAATTTTATAGCTCGCGGTAGCACGGGTTAAATAGCCAGCAACCTCTGAAACCGTGAAGCAATGTTAAGTATTACAATGGTATTTGAAAGTGTGATAACGGTTGTTTTTCTAAATATTTTTTTGCTTAGAATTTCATCAAAATAAAGTTTTTGAATTTTTTAAAAATTATTTTTAAAATCAGCACATTAAAACAATTTGAAAACATTAAAAAAATTTATTTTGAAGTAAAAATAAATTTAATTTTATTTAAAAATATTTTTAAAACGTAAAAACAATTTAATCTAAATAATTCTAAAGTTAGTACAATGGAGCTACAACAAACAATAAAAACATTCAGCGTACGTATCTATTATAGAGAACTATAAAAACAGGAAGTATGATGAGCTAGTCGGAAAATCTACAAACCAAAGATTGTTTTGTTACATGATTACGCAGGAGATTTTGGAAGAGTCGAGCTGTTAGATACGGTGTTGACAGTGTTGAACTATCTTGATAGAACAATTCAATGCAAAGATGGCATAAAACAATGGTTTTGGATGTTTCTGCGCACCCTTCAATATTTTGGCTATATTTTTTTCTTTTATATATTAATCTGGATATCTAAATTCCAGCGTTTAGCTATTTTTATAGCTTTTGGGATTTGATTTTGTTCCTATTTAAAGTTTGCGAGTTCACTTGTTTTAAACATTATTTTTAATTTCTTGAATAATCAAGATTTTCCTTTCTTGGTAAAATTCTCAAACCTAGCAAATTTAAACCCTACTTGTGGGCTATTTTGAATAATCATGAGTGTGTGTGTGTATCTTAGAATTTCTCACTTTTTATGAGACTTACAATGGTGTTTAGGGTTCTCTCAAACCCTTATCATCTCTACCCGTTCTTGAATTTCCCTTTCAATCCCAGCTTAGGTAGTTCATGTTTTGTCACATGTTCATGTCTAATCTAACAATAATGCGGGCTAGCTAGTACAAGTGGACAGCCCTCAAGGATAATGTCCATGGGCAGTTCCGACTAGAGATGGTGGCCAATTGGCCATCCCATGTGTTAAACTAAAGCTTTCAGCGGTGCTCGAAGTTCAGATATTCAAATTGAAGTACACACACAAATCATGTATATATATATGATTCCAAGGAGAAATGGACACAAACTATAGCTGTTGGAGGAGTCGGCATGCAGTCAGGTTTTCAGGAGAGACTGACTTGAGGCTGTGGGCGGAGATCATCGATAGATATGGGCCATTAATTGTTGATCGACTCATGTGAGCTGTTTTCGAACTCTTTGTGCCTCGACCTTTTTGTGGCCTTTGTGGGTGTTCTTAATTTTCTCTTTACCCCCCTCTAGAACTGCTATTCTGCAATGAACAGCTGAGCATGTCGACCATGATTAATTGAATCTCTCTGTGCATAACTTATCTTGAAAGTCTTGGAACTGCTTTCAATTCGTACGCTGAAGTTTAGCCCACGACCTGTCATGAACCATGAAAAAAAAAGGTCGAGTTTATTCTGCAGAAAATTAGTTGAAGTGGAGACGTCAGAACACAAAGGTGTCGTGGTGTGCTGTAGTTGATTATCACGCCAATTTAACACATTAATGATTAGTTTAGTTAGAGTTAATTTATAAAAAAGGACAAATTCTATAGATACTAGCTAGAACGTGTTTAATTCAAAAACGGATACAACAATATTAAATGAATATATTTTTAACAAAGTTTGGAAAAGATTTTATATATATTTTTTTAATAAAAAGCACAAAAAATATATATCTGATATACTTGGACACGTAGAAACTATAAATTTTAAATATTCAAATGAAAATTTGACACAATTAAATATTTTTATGAACTAGTAAAATAGATTTAGACTTGAAAAAAATTTAGCCAGTCGATTATATTTTTCATATTATAAAATTATAAATTTATTATTTATAGTACAACCTTTTTAGCGTATTAAAATTTATATTTTATGTGTTATTATTGTTATATTAGCTTTGATCCATATCAATATCTCTGCTATTTTCATATTTTCTCTCCTAATCAAGAACCAAATGCTAAGAATCTCTAATATATAAATCCGAGCAACACCACTTTTAATTTTGTTTTCATATGCTATGGATGAACACCATTCAAAAAACTAACTTCGAATTACCTGTTCAAATTCGAAGCCCCATTGGGGATGAACACTATTCAACCGCTAGGGATGAATACTATTCAAATAAATCTAAATTGTTTTGTTATATAAGGGAGACCACCATTTTTTAAAACAATTTTGTTTCCATATCGGCACATCCTATTTGTTTGAGTTTGGCCTGCGCAGCAAAGGCACTCCTGCAGCCTTTGGTCACGAAGAAAAGAAAAATTTAACCTAATTAAACGCGTTTAAACAGCTCATTTTGTTCACAGAGTAACATCTTTTTGAGGTTTTGTGAGCTTTTCTTAACCATGCTGGAGCTTTGGATTGTGCTTTACAGAAAAGAATTAACTGTAATTTTCCTGGTGGAGTTTTGTGGCTCTTTTCCTGTATCCATGTGCAAGGAAGGCATCGGAGAAACTTTGAAGCCAAATATTATTAATATTATTGTGCAGTAATTGGTCAAACAAAAGATGACAGTATTCAAAGGAATAGTGATGTGTGGCCAATCTTGGAATAATTAGCTATCATATATGAACCCAGGAAAACCAAGCTGTGGTGGTGGGTGTGGTGAGCCAACTGCTGAAGTCCCATTGGCTTTCATGGACCCTACCCCATCTGCTGATAGGTGTTTGTGGGCAAGTTGACAGTCTGAACTCTGCTGAATCAGGGGACCTTTTCTTGAAAATACTCTGATGGCTATGGGTGGAAGAATGTTATTCAATCATGTTCCTTGCCAAAAGCTAAATGTCAAAGCAAGCAAGCAAGCAGTTGTCATATGAGGAACTCAATTCCTCCACAAAGTTGTCTACATGATATTTTTTAAAATATTTTTTATTTAAAAATATATTAAAATATTTATTTTAAAAATATATTTAGATATAATTGTAATCATAAAAGCAAAAACAAACAGTAAACTAATGGTTTTTTTATTTTTTTTTTTGCATCTCATCTTGCGATGTCAAGAATATTAATGGAATTGATACTTAACTAATTAATGTTGATTTTTCCTTCTTTTTTTTTTTTTTTCTTGCCAAATGATTGCATGAATACGGCCAATAATTCCCTCTTTAATTAAGTGTGAGAAACATTTTATTTCAAGATTCTTGAAACAAAATTAAATAACTTCAGTACTAAATTCATCATCCATTATTAGTGTTCAATGTATGAAGATCATGGTGACAACGAGGTAACAAGGGAACTCTCTCTTATTCTCTTGATTGCTCGAAATAATTACAATTAATGATCTTTACATTATTGTATGGCAATGCAAACAATATATATTAGGTTTTGTTCGTTAATGCGGGCAACCGCGCAGATAGCATCAAGGAATAGCTGAAAATCAATGTAGGGAAAAGGCAATGATTCGAAAGAGAAGAAAATCTCCTCATTAAAGATAAATCACTGGGACTATAATACAAGAAAGCTGTACGAAACTAAAAAAAAAAAGGAAAAAAAACAAGCCACTACGTCCTCAGTTATACAAAATGCCCAAAACACCTCAAAACTTTGGGCCTTCGGAGAGGGCTCTATCTGTGTGCTATCTGTCTTTTCCTATATATATTTTTTTTTATATCATACAAAGGGTAGTTTTTTACAGTTAAAAATAACTTTAAAACTGTGAGATGCAACGTCTATGGCAAGCTGTTGCCCTCTTGGTTTGCTTAGTTTCCTCTTTCCAAACCTTGCCAATATCTTGTGCAATTCTAATGGCATCAGAGGATGCACCAGAGAGCCCTTTCCTTGTGAACCCAACAGCATAGAGACCGGCATTTCCTTTCCAGCCATTTGGGAACCCATTTTTGGAGAAGAATTCACCTTCCTGAATCCATCATGTAACAAACCAAGATTAGCCCATTTGTCCAATACCAAATAATAATCTAAAAAAAACACAGCAGAAGCTTCTGAAACAGTCTTCCTTCTTGTAAAGAGATAGGACAAAACACATTGTCTGACAATTTTCTGATAGTGGATAAGAAGTTTTTTCAAAGGAAAGAAATTGACTTTTCAGAATATTTTTTCTAAAAAAGAAAGATATATAAACAGAGGAATTGGAACATATTCTCACCTGAAGCCAATAGGGGACATTGCTGCGGTATCCAGTAGCCAAAATAACTGAGTCTATATCAAGAATTTCACCATTGACAAGCTCAACTTGACCACGTGAAAACCTCTTGATTCCAGGAACCACGTTAATGTCTCCAGATCTGATTTTCTCCAGTGCACCAATGTCCAGTACAGGGGTCTTGCCCATGGTGTTCTTGAGTGTCAATGGACCCATAGATGGCCTCTTTAGACCATACTTGTCAGTGTTTCCTAGCACCAACCATGCCATAATCAGCATGAGCTTGTCAACAAGCCAAAGGGGTAGCCAAATCATCAACAAAACAGCCAATTCAAAGGTTGATTTGCCCATGATTTCTCTTGGCAAAACATGAACCTGTAGCAAACCAAAAGAAGAATAAAAATCCCATTAGGATCGACAGCTAAAAAGTCATCAGAATTTTGTTGAAACCAAGTGCAATGTTTGATTGAAACTCACCGAGCTGCGAACCACCATTGATGGAGAAGCGTTGTAGTTGCAAAGATCGAGAGAAACTTCCATGCCAGAATTGCCACAGCCGACAACAAGTACGTTCTTCCCGCTGAATTTCTCGCCGGATTTATATTGGCAAGCATGCATAACCTCACCACCGAACTCGGCCAGTCCTTCAATCTCAGGCATTACACACTCTGCATTCTCTCCGGTGGCCACAACAAGCCAGCGGCAAATGTACTCAACTTCAGTACGGTTTGAGCCGCTTGTGGAAACAGTCTTGACCCTCCACAAACCACTGGTCTCATCGTACCTTGCTGACTGGACATACTCATTGAATTTTGGGTTGATCTCAAAGTGCTTTGCGTATGATTCAAGGTACTCAATGAACTGTTTCTTTGTAGGGTACTCGGGGAAATCCTCGGGAAATGGGAATTTAGGGAGCTGGCAAAATTGCTTGGGGAGGTGAAGTTTAAGCCTGTCGTAGGTGCGTTTTTGCCACAAAGATGCTATGCAGTCTTCTTTTTCAAGAACAGCAAAGGGCACGCCTTGATCTCTAAGGCAAGCAGCCGTGGCTAACCCTGATGGTCCGGCACCAACTATGACCGGACCATTAACCCAAATGCATCTTCTAGAGAAGAAATCTTCATGATCAGCTAAGCGAAACATATTCTCCATGATGTAATATATAGTATATGTCGCTATATATAAAGTTTGAGCGTTTGTGTGAGATTTGCTTTCAAGCTTATAGCTAGCTTAAGGTCTTAGTAGCCAAAGTAGATTTTGTAGGATCAAAGAGAGTTGAAGATAGAAGAGAGAGAGTTGTCTTTGTTGTTGTTTTGAAGTGAATAGTGTTTTGGTATGAAGGGAGAGGAGGGGTGGGGGTGCTTTAAATAGGGGAGCGAGCTAGCTTCGGAGGGGGAGAGTTGACCCAACTTGTAACATGATTGATTTAATTAAAATCTAATTTAATTTTTTTATTATAAAAATTAAAATGATATTGCTTTAATTAATTAAATTTCTTAATCTTAAATCAAATCACAAGTTGAATAGTGTTTAACAATTTTAATATTATTTTAATTTATTCGAGTTAATATATTCGTCCAATCAAACAAGTTTTTTTTTTTTTTCCTTGTGTAGTATATACATGGTCATGAAAGAAGGAGAAATAGGATGCAATGAAAGTGACTCCTCGTTCTCATCTTGATTCTATTGGACCCACTAAAGAAGGATGGGAGTGCTCATAGTAATTAAAAAATAAAATAAACAAAAATCTCTAGAAATGAACATCAGCCAGGAGTAGGTGACTAGGATATGCACATACGCCCACGTGGGGAGGATCGGCCAACTTGCAAAAATAGGGTCCCAGAAGGCTCCAGCCATTAGGATAGCAACCTGTAAAGCTGTTTCGGCCCACAAGGCCCATTCTGCCAACCAGAATTTCACACTCCACTAGGACCAACTGCCACGTGTTGACCCCACTTCTCTTGAATTTATTATTTTCTTGCTAACTCCCACACACGCTGCTTTGAACAGATTTCCACATTCCAAAAATCTGTTATTTCCACTCTCTAATTTGCTACTTCTACTCTTTGCCCTTGTAACTAAAACCCTAATATTTTCACACGTGCCAACTTCCATGTGCTAGGGTTTTTCATTTTGGCTTACTAATGATAAATTGAAATGCATAGTAGAGTTGTTAATTAAGGTAACTTTTGAATTGTGGTTGTAATGTTTTTTATTAGAAAAAATATCAAATTATAGTTTTTTTTTTAATAATTTTAGAAGGTTTTAATATGAAGATGTTCAAGCATTTAAAATAAATAAATTTAGTAGTGTTTCTTCGAATGGAAATTCTTCTTACTGCATTATCAGATACACTTCATTAACCTCTCCTCTTTTTATTTTTTATTTTTTCAATATATATATATATATATTCAATCAAATTATGTCAAAGTTTATTAATAAATAAGGAATATCTTTAAATCATGTTCATAGTGTCAAAAAATCATCTCAACCCAATAACTTAAACTTTTAGGTGAGATCCCAAGATATGATTTATATTATTCTCTAACACACACCCTCAAGTGAAAGTTCTTTGAACTTGAAACTTGCACAGACCCACACTACTCTGTGATTGATTTTTTATCAAATAAATAGGGATGGTGAAATTCGAACTCGTGACTGTTTGGTCACCAAGACTCTGATGCCATGTCAAAAAATCTTTTCAACCCAATAGCTTAAACTTTTAGATAAAGTCCCAAGATATGATTTATATTATTTTTTAACAGATAAAAAGTATTTTTTTCCAAACCATATTAATGTTCACAACCAAAAATATCAATAAATAAATAAAGTGATTTTAGATAGTTTTGATTGAAGATATTGAATAATTGAAAAATATTTTAAGAAAATCTAAATATGATTTTTTTATTTACGAAAACACAAAAAAGAAGTCTATTTTCAACAACATTACCAAAAACACATTTAATTAACTTTTTTTTTTATTTCTTTTATCTTTGATTTATAAAATATATCTTAACAGAAACTATTTTAATTTTTCAAACAATTTAAAAAGAAATCAGCAGATAATTCAACGAAAGGGGATACATATACAACTTGTTTAGTGTTACAGCATACGATGAGTTTAATTAGAAAATATATATTCTTAAATCAATGGAGAAGATCTTTGGACATCGACTATCAATCATGGATATGTAATTATATGCCTTTGTTAATATAGCAGGCTTCGATTTCTGCTCTACGTGGAAGGCTAACAAACCATGTTCCTTTCGGTAGTTCATATAATATTAAGACCCTTTTTGACACGCGTCCTGATCATGATTAACAAGTAATTAAAGTGGGTTTTGAGCTTTTACTAATATATATAGAGTACTTTGGATTTTTGGTGGAGATTAATTAACAAAGGCTTGCAAGCTAGCTTTCAAGGTTAGGGTTAGGGTTTGTACATTATAATTTTGTTTTATAGGCCTATCAAGTACAAGTAAGCTTCGTGGCTAGCTAGGTGGATGATAGTTTTGAGGTGGAAACTCAGTGTATGCTCCACTATCCCACTTGCTACTAAGTTAAAATTTCATGGGAAAGCAGAGGGAAGCATGTGCATGATGCCTTGATCAATTCCATAGGAGTCTCTTCTTTTCATGAAAAGATTTAGAGGGATGAGTTTACTTTGGCGTTTCTAGCTATGCCATGCTCCACAGCCAGCTTGGTAGCATTTGATGATCAACTCTTTAACTTTTAGGATGAGATGGAATAAGTTTTCTAGTATTTTAATTTTTGCACCTTAATTAATAACGTCTTTTTCATTTTATTATATGATCTTTCATAAATATATAATTAATTCCTCTTCTTTTATGGAAAGATCCTAGGGCTTTCGTCTAGCTTTCTGTGGTCGGCGGTGCTTGCTAGGAAGAGAGTGTTTTGGAAGAATATCTTTAGTGGTATTTGCAAACTAAATTATGCAGAAAGGTTTGAGGAAATCTATAATGAGTATCAATCAGTCACGCGTATGAGAGGAAAAAGTTCGAGAAAGGCTAAATCATTATAATATATCTATCTCAATGCCTTTCTTAGAGAAGTTTATAGGGTTTAGACATGTTGGAACCTCGATCGGTTGCCAACTTCACAAAGCAAAAAGTTTACGCAGATCAAGATATCAAACTGGCTGTGGATTATATATATATATATACATATATATATATATATATATATATATATATATATATATGGTGTTAAAAAATCTTTTCAATACAATAATTTAAGCTGTTAGGTAAGGTCTCAGACTTACATTATCTTGTGCTTAATTTTTATCAAATAAATGGGAATGGTGAGATTCGAATTTCTGACCACTTGGTCATCAAAGCTCTGATACAATGTCAAAGAACCAATTTAACCCAATAGTTTAAGCTGTTATGTGAGATCCTAAGATATGATTTATATTATTCTCTAACACACCCTCTCAAGTGAAAGTTCTTTGGGCTTAAAACTTGCACATGCTCACATTACCTTGAACTCGTGACCGCTTGGTCATTAAAACTCTGATATCATGTTAAATAATCATCTCAACCAAATAACTTAAGTTGTTAGGTAAGGTCCCAAAATATGATTTATATTATTTTCTAACATATAAAAAAAATTAAACATATTTAATTAAAAAAATACGTGTTACTTGTTGGGATAGATAACGCGTCGTCTACTATAGTTCAAGATTGAACACTATAGTGGTTGTTCGAAAATCACGAGGTAGAGTTCTTTTAGGTTGAATATCTGTTTTCAACCAATTTTCATTAAAAAAAATACCTAATAAACATCATAAAAGTACCTCTAAACCACATATTAGTCTCAAAATACCTCAAAATCACCAAAGAAAACTAGAATCAATCGAACCTGGAAAATAAAAATGAAACTCAATTTTCTTTTTCCATGCATGTTTATAGAAAACACTCATTATCATCATCAAATGTAATTTGTTGACACCAAATTTAATTATTTTAATTTGTTGTCGGTATCACGACAAACAATAATATTTTTTTTCACCATTTTCCAACTATATTTTCTCGCTTCTCTAACTCGGGAATTAAAAAATAAATAGAATAAACTTAGTTACCACCAAGTTTGACCATAGTGTAGGACTACTTATTGGTTTTATATTGTATAGAAGTTTTCATGGTTATATATTGACCAATTTGCATAAAAGGTTAGCACGAATCACATGTAATGCAAGTATAAAGATAACTAGTTGGCTATAAATAAATTATGGGATACATATTATAATTAGCCTTTATATTTTGGTGTTGGTGTCCCTCTTGTATGTTCTCACTTGTATTTTCTCCTCGGCAAAATTTGGTAGCTAGCTAGTCTTCTTTTGCCTACGTCCACCATCTTTGGTCATATATGGAAAGCACATTATTTAATTAGGTGAAAAATATAGTATTAAAATCTAGGGGTTAGGTTCTCTTCATGATTAAGAAGGGCCCCACGAGATTGCAAGAGGTTCTATACATACATAGTCTTGATTAAACTCTTAGTTCTTCTCTTCATCCTTCATATGTTAATAGCATAAATATATTATTATTATTATTATTATTATTATTATTATCAACAAAAGCATAACTACTCATTGCAGGCATAACACTAAATGTTTATACTCTCATTATTAGCTATATAAAAAAAAAATACAATTCACAATTGTAATCCATCCAATCATTTGACCAGCACATAGAAGAGAACGAATCTCTCCTCCCCCTTTCTGATGATTTATACTTAATGCATTGAACCTAATAATTAATCTATTAAATGAGATTTAAGTGTTAATTAATGAATTATAATATTCTCTTAATTACATTCATAATAGTTCCAATCCTAGATCTTGCACTTATAAAATAATTATGAGGAATTATTTATATCATTTCATGTTATTTTTTTTGGAAATATGATCGCTATATTCAAATCGCACCGTTAATTTTAAATTTAAAAGTTTTGGATCAGATAAAAAAAATTAAATTGATATCATTTTTGTAATATATAAAATCATGTTCATTCCATTCAAATTCAATGATTTATAAGACTAATGAACTTAATAAAACATAAAAAAGAAAGGATTAAGAGGATTTCGATCCACACCTAACATTGTATGGAATACATGAAAATTATATATATAAAAAAAACCCACAACTTCTCAACTATAGATTATATCTCAAGGAGTAATTAGTCTTTGTAATCTATGTGTGGAGTCAATTAACAGCATGTGCCGTAGAAGGGAGAGCTTCAGCAAAATTAAAGATATAACAACAAAGAAAATCTCAACAAATCTTTGTATTCGAGACCTCCTTTTGTTTTATCTCATTCTGTGACTAAGCACTAAATCTCACCATTTATATTCGAGCAATTAATTATAATATAATTAACAATAGCAATTAATTATTAATTCTAGTTGGAATATTTCCTTGCATATGTTTGGATTTTTGTTCTGATTGAGAACATAAAATCTTAGTAATTATGATTGGAACCAAATATATATATTGATTGGTTCTTAAAAATAGATATGGGAATATTCTTGTCATAAACCATATTTATGGGTTATATTTTTTTTTTTGAGGTAGTGTTTAATTACTATCTGATATAGAAAAGATGAAGACAATACATAAATTTATTTTTAAATTATTTTAATTTATTTTATATTTTTATCAATATTTTTATTTATTCAACTAAACATCTTTCTGTTTTTTTTATATGTATTTCAAACACAAGCAATCTAATATTATTTTTATAGTTGAACACCTTCCATCCTTGATCTTTATTCCTTTACGATCAAAAAGCTTGATATCAAAATTAATGATGATACTAATTAATAAATTAATTTTTTTATGTTTACATATCGTTTTGATGTGCTGATGTCAAAAATAATTTTTAAAAAGTTAAAAATATATATTATTTTGATATATTTTTTAGAAAAAAAAACAGTTCTAATTATAATCATCATTACATTCTCATACACCCTTTTAAAATCGCTTTGATGTTGTTGGATGGGAAGAGGGAATTGCATTCATCCTCTTGGCTCTTGGTTGTGATGGGCATTGTCAATGTCATGCTTGTTTTATTAAATAAAACATCGGCCTCCTGTGATTTTGAAAAAAGATATGCTTGAAGAACAAAATTTCCAACACATTTTGTCATCATCAACGTACACAACTTCAGACAGTGAGAAATTCGTGATGATTTTCAGCACTTTGACAAAAAAAAAAAAAAGAATAACGAGACAAAAACCACGAGTAATTATATCATATGACATTGAACAGATAAAATTATATTATCGATATAATAATAATGAATCAGGTAGTGAAGAAAAGTAATTAATTAGTTTAAATAAATAATCAATTTTGAATAATTATATTCAAATGATTGAAATAAAAAATACATATACTTAATTAATCAAGTTGATATAACAAAATGATTTTTTTCACGGATTGATGAAAACACAAAGTAAAAATAACAATTTTAACCAAAATCAAATAACTATAAACACAACTACACACATAGAAGAAAAACGAAAAATTAAAATCCTTCATGATCTAATTAATTTACAAAACTCTAGCGAGGCACTGAAATAATAAAATTGACGTGGTTAATTATATATATGGAATATGTTAAACTTCAAATAATTGAAATATCAATATGGAACCAATATTTAAATATGTTAATCACATGGAATAGAACATGCCCTAACTAATTCTTAAATAAAATATTAATAGAATTGTTGAAATCAGAAGTATAATTTTATTATTTAACAGCAACCCTAGTTTGCAATAATAAGGGGTTGTGATCGAATGTTGTAAAATCATCGAGCATGAGAATATATATGGTTGACCTCATTCTCCATTCATTCCTCCATTCAATTCCTTTGTTTCAAATAATATTTCTATTCCTTTGTTTCAAATAATATTTCTATTAGGAATGGTAATTTTATTTAAACCCGATGGGTATCAACTAAACCGACTTAAATTAGTAGAAAATTTTTAGACCCGATTGGGTTTAGATAAAACTCAAAGAAAAAAATTCAAGTGTTTGGTTGTATGTTGTCAAGGAGCCAATTCAACCCTAAAGTTTAAGATGTTAGATGAAGATTCAAAATATGATTTATATTATTCTCTAACACACACCCTCTCAAATGAAAGTTTTTTGGGATTGAAACTTGCACAAACTCAGAGTACCTTATACTTAATTTTTATCAAATAAATAGGAATGATGAAATTCGAACTCGTGATCGCTTGGTCGTCAAGACTCTGATATAATATTAAAGAATCATCTCAACTTAAAAACTTAAGCTATTAATTAGATAAAATTTCAAGATATAATTTATATTATTCTCTAAGATATATGAATACCAATATACCTGACTCAAAATAATTAAATAACCTTAAATTTTTTTTAAATGAAACGATTATATATATACCAAGCTAATTATAAATTATAGCATTGGAATTCAAATTCAGGTTATCAATCATCCAAAACTTTATCTGGTCAAGTATAGGTATAAAAATTTATACCTCTCTCTCTCTCTCATTCCTAACAAAAAAAAAGTAGAAAAAAAAAGAACAAATGAACATTTCCCGATGGCAATATTCGGTTGATGAGGTCGGTAAAACAGTTTGATTGAAGTTTAGTTGCTGCTATTGCAAGTTGCAGTGTTAGGATCATTGCACCTGGAGCAACCAAAGGGTTGCATGTGGCAAGCATTGTTTTCTATATTACTATTAAGTTATACCAAGAAAAATGTTGGAAGAATTCGAGGGTGAATTTTCTAATGCCTTCTCTTAATCCTAGGTGCCGCCCCCCTTCTCCTCCATATGGTCAATAACTAAGCCAGCACCACCATCACACTGACTCCACACATAGATTTAGTCTTCCAAGTTGGTGGTGGAGAGAGGAGACAAAGGGTCAGGTGGGCTTCGACTAAAAAAATGGAATTATGATTAGGGGGGTGAACATGTGCATGGTGCTTCTTAATTATGAGATGTGGTGGAACAAGTTTTTCTTGTTTATCTAAACCAACAGTGCTCTACTACATTTTTATATTAGACATGGCACATGAATCCTCACAGTTAATCACAAATTTAATTATGTCTTAATTAATTATTAGTGCTACTATATTCCTCCCACATTCTGGCAAGTCACCGTTAATCACTTTTTGTTTTCTTAACTACACACATAATCATCATTTGACTAAAAAGTAGTGGAAAATCTTACTAAGTTTTAGGAAATGAAATAATTAGACTCCATATATACTTGTTTGACTCCATCATAACATATATATATATATATATATATATATATATATATATATATATGGTAATGATAGCAGTTTTGTAGTTTTATATAGCGTTATCATGATAAAATTATATTTTTATCTTAATAGATTTAACTTACCAGTTTTTTTTTACATCTGTAGTTTAGAGTTTTTCAATATTATCCTTATGAATATTCTTAAAAAGTTTCATTTTTTTTCTCTTTATTACTAAATAAGTAATAAAAGCTTTTTTTTTTCAGATTTGCTCAATTATTCCTTGCTAGTCCACACATATGTTATAATATCAAACAAAAAACAATTAGAAACTTGAAACAAAGCAAAAATCAAATTAAAAAAACAAAGTAGGGTATATATTTAATGGTTCATGATAAATTGAAACCCTTAGGAAACTAACTAAAGGGAAACATTGGGAAATTTAAAACAGTAAGGGTAGAAGTGAAACATTGATCGATAAATCAAAGATTAATCAAATAAGTTCAGGAAAAACTATAAATTATATTTTTTTTCATACCCAAGATTTTAAAAGAGTTTTCAAGTGATATCCATACAAAAGTAATTAATGTGGTATGTATTAATTAATCAAATAATTTTAATTAAATTTATGGCCGGGAAGCACATAGAAACGAAACAAACGAAGCCTTAATTACATAGAATAAGTTTATTTTCCCGTTAATTATTCTCAGGACACTAAGGATATCCCAAATTAATTAGAATCTCGAGGTTCCAAGCTAGAGGCAGATCAAGCGCATGGTTTTGGTAGTGCTGTTTTTAGCAACAAAATATAAGAAGATTCATGCATCCTCAAATATTCCACGGCACCCATCAAGCTAGAGCTACATTTTCCACGCTTTGATCCCTCCAAACCTGGTAAGATCAGCAGGCAGTAGCGTAGACACAATGTATTCCACGTTATTTTTTATTTTCTTCCTCGAAACCCTAGCTAGCCAGAAGAAATGTTTCAAGAATTACTTTCTCCAATGAAAAATAATTAATATTTGCTTTCCTTAGCAGTCGTTTTAATCTGTGCTGCGCGTTTACGATATGTTTTGGTGCACATGGCACATACCAGAAAAAACACACACACACAGAGAGGAGGCATCATCTAAGGCCGGTTTAGGCAATGGAGGGAGAGATTAATGAAGTATAATCTTGACTTGATAATTATCTTAACCGTCCATGATTAAATGTTTAGTGGCTTGTGTTTTGAAATACTGGAAACCATGCATGTGAGTTTTTTAATTAAATGGGTTTGCATGTCTTAATTCTCGATCGACTACCCATTTACACTCCTTAATTTCTTGAATTCCTAATTAATAATTGGTGTTGACATTTTCATCGATTAAATATTCAAGTGGTTGTATTTAGCAACCAAGATAGGCTAAAGTCAACGAAAACAAGTGTGTGTGTGTGTGTGTAACTATGTTTAGTGCAAACTATTTCCCACAAATTAATAATAATCATCAAGCTTTTGATTGTTTGGATTCTTGTTGTTAATTTAGATATTAATTTTATGTTTGATATTGTACTACAGTTGTTTGTGTGATTAAAGCTATTTTTAGACTAATCATAATTTGAAAAGCTTTTTTATTTCCATTTCTTAAATCTCCTTTCTGTCTCAAAATGTAATAAAAACTTTACTTCAAGAAAAACTATAATTTATAGTTTTTCTTTAACCTATTTTTAAAATTGTAGCTATAAAAACTAGCACAATATTAAATGTACACTAAAAATAAAAGATTTGAAATATATTTGGAGGGGGGAAATGAGTAATAAGGAGTTCAAATGATATTGTATTGATATATACTATGTTTGAAATAATTATTTTGAAATTAGATAAAATTTAAGTTTTTTTATTTTTTTTAAATAAGAAAATAAAATAATAAAATAATTTCATTTCTCATGATGATAATAGTGATGAAATTAATAAAAAGTATTACACATATATAGCATCGCGACAACCATCCTCCCCAATTGGGATTATTAGGGATGATGTGGGAAATGACAAGAAATTTATGTCCTTTATAAGTATAAAAAAGAGAATGCGAGTCGCCGACCTAATATTTTGATCACTAGAAAATCTAACTAGTCTTAGAACTTGGATAAGGGGATTGATTGCGTAAAAGAAATGTATTAACACCCTTAATACGCATTACCTGAGGTAAGCTGAATTGTTTATTTGTTTGATACAAACTAAGAAAATATTGTGTTTTCTAACCATTGGTTCATTTAGGTTTAATGAAAGTCTTTATTAGTAAGGAAATTTTTATCTTATCAGGTTAAAAACCTAGTCGTTCTAATGTCAACATAAAAAATAAAATAAACTGTTTTTTTATTTAATATCATAAATATGTTTTACATATAAGTTCATAATCTTGCATATTAAAGAAACAAAATATTTTTTTTGATATTTTTGAAATGTAGGCCAAATACTTTGAAATTTTACAAACTTATTGTAAAATCCATACAATATTTTTTTAAAAACATGTCAAATTATTTTAGATTTTATATATATATATATAAAAAAAAACTTAAATAACTTTAGGATTTTTAGTAATATGCAAAAAAAAAATATAATAATAACAGCTTGAAAAAAACCTATATGATCATGCAACACGGATTAAAAATATGTTTGAAACTAACAAAAAAAAATCATATCATCAAAATCAAGTATGAGGCACCAAATCAAAAAACTATCAACTTAAAACAGCCTATATATTCATACAACATGAATTCAAAATTAGTTTTTTGAACTTATTTTATGCATGAACAGACCTAACAAATTAACCCATGTTAAACACCATTGGTTTAACATGCATAGCTTAAATTAAACAAAAACTAAAACAATATTATATATCAAAAACAAACTTAAACAACAGCTTTAATATATCAAAAACATCAAAATAACTTCATTAAATAAAAATCATAGCAACAAAGAGATGAATGCAATATCATTTGTTAAACATTTAGAACCTTTTTTTTAATGCTTGTAAACATTAATATAAAACAAAAATGAATAAAAAAACACCTTAAGCAAACCTTTTGTATTAGATGATATACCTCAAATAATCACTTTTTTTTTTATTTGAAACGTTGTCTTTCACAAACTTACTAAGATTAAGAAATTTAATAAAACTTTGTATGGCCTCTTAAACCTTCACACTTAGCTTCCTTGTCAAAAATTTTTTTCTTTCTTTTTTTTTTCCAGCCTCTCTTTTCTTGATCTTGAGAGGCTTTTGCTATGGTTTTGGGAGGTCTTAAGTTCATTTCTGACCTCTTGATCTTAAGGGAAGTGTTGTAAACCCTTAATAAGAACCCATTGAGAAGCCTTTGTGTGTGAACACACAAAAACCAAATCAGTTTTTCCATGATAGTTGCACTGTCGGGGCTGGCTGAGTTGTCCATTTTCGAGGCCTCATCGGAACAATTATAACATTATCATCGCTTGATACAACCTAAAGTTGGTAGAGAAAATGCACATCTTTCATTTGGATCCAATCTTCCTCAATTTGAAAGTCTGTAACTCTACATTTATGTGTTTGAAGTTGTCAACTCGATTAGCTGAAATTGTCAAAACATATATGCAAGCTCACGAACGACATGTCATTCACCTTCTTTTCATTAAGTATGAACAACATGTCATTTAAGGTTCTTAATTTGGATTTTAGCAAATTTTAATTGAATCTCTATTCTTTCAATTGTTTTTAATTGTACCCATAATTGTTTCCAGACTTTTAATTTCATCATTATCAAACTCAATTGTCAGCCCTAAAGTTGATCACTATTTTCATTTCAGTTTTTGGTTCTTTTTGTGCATTTCGATCCTTAATTGGCTAACAAACTTTCGATTCATTCAATTTGACCCTTGATTTGGTCAATTTCAGCACTTACTTTCACGTATCTTTTTAAGTTTGGCCATTGGTTTTGAATTTCTTCAATTAAGTTCCAAATTGTTCATCAAACTTCAATATTTATGCAATTAAGCTTCTAATTTGACCAAATTAACTCTTTAAAAAATGCAATTCAACCCCTAGTCCTTAATTTCTTTCAATTAAAGCCTAAATTGACTTCAAAAATTAATTTTTCTTGCAATTAAACCCTCAATAAATTCACTTAAACCTTGAAAAATTCCAATTAAGTCCTTGAACATCCAATTTTGAATTTCCTTCCTCATATTGAATTTTTTTTTATTAATAAAGCCTTCATCAGTTGAAAATATACTATTAAATTTTTCAATCTTGTATATTTTGATCTTTCCTAACCAGTCTCCAACAATTTTCTTGACGTTCTGGTATATTCTTCTTACTGATATATTTTTTTTATTTTCTTCTAGTATATTTTTAATTTTTTGTACTTTCTCTTTCCTTTCTATTTTTCATGATTTTTTTTTTGTTTATGTTGGGCTCCAAAATAGGTAACAACGAAAATAATGATCATGAAAAATATTATTATTGCCAGTAATATATCTTGCAATAAAACTTCATTATTCTATTAAAAAAAAAACTAGAAGGCAGTATATAATTCCCAAAACCAAGCCCACCACCGAACTCACACACACAGAGACCAAGGATTTAAAGAATGCGAAAAAGATTGTCTCAATTAAATATTAAAGTTAAAGACTTAAATAAAAATGAAGATGGAAACCCCAGTAAATTTAAGTGAGCATGTTATGTTATATATAAATATATTTTTCCTTCAAGGAGCTAGGTCATATGGTTTCAAGCCTTCCTAAATTAATTATATATGTTAGTCAAACGTCTCCAACAAGAAAATAAACAAATTAAATCAAAAGTTAATTAATTAGTCTAACTAACTTTGTAACTATAATAACTACATGAACATAATATTTTTATTGGAACAGGGAATCTCATCAATATCTTCAAGAACATGACCAAGGGTTTACCAGGTTAGACAAGAACATGACTAAGTAGGAGTTGATTTTCGATTTGAAGTGTAATGTAAGATGGGTTTTGGTCGCTGGAGCAGGAGTTAATTATATATTCTGGCCGGAGTCGAGGTAGAGATAATTAAGGATGTGGAAACACATGAGACCACATGGAACAGCCCGTTTAATGTGATATTTTGGAATATTAAGACTCGGTGAGAAATCAGTCGAGCTAGATTTTCTTAATATAAATCTGATTTTCCAAGTTAATTAACATGTGAAACTATTCTAGCCCACTCGTCATCAATAATTCTCTTCGCGATTAAATAATTAAACCAGCACCTGCTACCTCCTGCAGAAATACAAAAATAATAATCATCAATAATCTCTATAGATTTTGTGATCTGTGTTGTGTGTAAATATACACACACAACACAGATCACAAAATCTATGGAGATTATTGATGTGTGTTTTCTATCACAAAATCTATAGAGATCACAGTATGACTTTTTTTTGGTGCAAATTTACTTGAATCCCTCGGAATATACCAAATAAATATGAAGAGAGTTTCCATGAACGAACTTCTCGAGAAAAAATTTTGTTTTTTCGATGAATATTTTCGTCGGCAAAACCATAGTCTGTTTGTTGTTGTGCTGTCATAAATACTCTTTCTGCCATGGATATCGGGTTTTCGACCACTAAATCTATTTCCTTTATGATCCAGGATATTGCTTTACAATTGTCAAGGTGAGTGGGTAGTCTGGCATCATTTCGCAATCAACAAAACGGCGATACTTACTAAACAAAAACAGAAATATAATTGAGAGGCTTAAGTGAGTGGGTAGTTTTAAAATTTTGTTTTTTAGTTTTTTTTTAAAAAAAAAAAAAGAGAGAAAGGTTGAATTAATCTAGGTTAATTCATCTCTGTTACTCATATTTACATGATTCAAGTCTGAATGGGGTGATATAATTATGATGATAATTTGGTTAACACCGATCACTTGTGTATTCGTGTGTATTTAATATTATGATAGTTTTTATGGTTACAATTTGAAAAGGTAGATTCAAGGTAGAGTTTTTAGCGAAATTCATATGAAAAAGCAGTGTGTGTTGATTAAGGAAGTGTTTGGCGTTGTAATAGCGATTGTTTTTCAAAGTATTTTTTACTTTGAAATATAATTGAAAATATTTTTTTTATTTTTTGAAATTTATTTTTAACATCAATAAATCAAAACGATTCAAAAATAGCAAGAAAAAAAATAATTTGAAGCAAGAAAAAAATTTCAAAATTTTTAAAATAAGCAACCCCTAACCAAATGCTTTCAAAATTATGGTTGAGATAAAATGCAGTTCCAACCACACCTCAACACACCTTTCATAAGTATGACCACTTGGCAATTTTACAAAATTGACAAGGACTGTGCTTGATTTTATTCAAAGTCGATATGTGTCTCTATTAAGACTAAGATAGTGTTTGTTATTATGGTAATTATTATTTTTCAAAGTTTATTTTACTTTGAAATACATTAAAATAATATATTTTTTTATTCTTAAAATTTTTTTTTGACTTCTGTATACCAAAACAATCCAAAAACACCCAAAAAATAATTTAAAAAAAAAACATTTTAATATTTTTAAAAAATACAATGTCACCATAAACAATCTAAAAGTAACATGCTCCATTGGAACCAACCCAGGGTACACTTTACATGGGGCTGACAATTCACACAAAAATCAATCAATCGCCCCACATATACAAATTTCGTATTTCCCATTAAAAAAAAGAAGTACCAAAAATTCTTCTTTCAATCAAATGCAATATTGCCATGATAATATATCCCACACTTTACTGCACAATTAGATGCAAATAGGTTTATTTATCATTAATATCAAAGAATTATTTCAATAAAAAATTTAATCTATTGGATGAACTTCCAATAATAATTTCATATCAAAACTCCAATAATGATTTTTATGTATATTTACAAGTATCCCACCCCATCAAAAAGGTTAGTAGAGATGATCATGCACCAACGAAAAGCATAAATAAACGAAAGAGAACAAAATATTAGCTACTTTTCTTTCTAGAATAATTTTAAAAAGTTAACAATTCTTGTATTCGTTAAATAATTGTTTGTGTCCTTCTAAAAAATTAAATTGTTAATTAAAATTAATTTTATATTATTTATTAAAAAATTGGGATTGTCAAGTTGATATGAAAGTGACTAACTTGGATTTCTTCCATTGGGTCCAAGTCACAGTCACGGCCAAATAAGACAACTAGAGAAATTCTGATAAATAATTTTGATTGATTGTGATATATGGAAAAATTCTACTTCTTTTCTATATATATATATATATATATATATATATATATATATATATATATATAAACAAAAAGAATTAGATTTGTAATAAGGTGGTGATGTATGACATTGTGATGAACTTAATCTAATCATATTAAAAAATGAATTGGAAGAGCACATTATAGATTTGATTATTGTTTTTTTTTTTGGAAAATGCTTAATATCTAGCTAGGTTGGATCTTCTAAATTAATGCTGGGGGCTTTTGCTATCTTTTTAGATGAGGAGAATCGTTTCTATTTTATGCCTTGGCTAATTTAATCAATTAGATGTAATTATCTCTACTCTAAGAGGTTTGGAGATTATAATTAATTAATTAATAATTAGCTAATTAACTATATTGTTGGTAGAAGTCACCTTCTGTCATAATTTCTCTGAATTTAATTTGCAAGAATTTCTGCACTGGTCCCTGATAGCTCCCACGGTGTTATCCCTTCAGAAACTTTGTTGTTTTCGGCTATAGAAAGGTCATATACGAAGAGATGAAGAAAATCATGTGTATGGAAGATAATAAATATTGCACAAAAGATCTCAATTTTAACATAATATTCCAAATTATATTTCCATGCCATTTGATGAGTTGGATATAGTCGGCAATCATTCTATCTAGGTTTTTGATCGGGTTTTACAAGAGTCGGCAACGACTCTTTTTTATTTTTTATGAAATCTTACTTAAAATAAATATTGAATTAAATAGATATCGAGTTATTATGAATATAATTAGCAATCATTTTTTCTAGGTTTTTGATCGGATTCTACGAGAATCAACCGTTTATTTTTTATAAAATCTAGCCCAAATAAGTTCTGAATTAACTGGATACCGAGTCATTATGGGTTTCATACAGCTCATGAAAATAGCCTAGATTAAGTAGCGTAGTAGTATTGTACACGGCAGCATCGGCAGTAGACTACAAATTAGGAAACAAGAAATTGCTTCATAGAAAATAGAAGAGATTGAGATAGGGAAAGGGCTGGATGGTTAAGTTTGGGTTCAAAGGCGTGGCTCGTCATGTTCACAACCTGAAAAATGGACCCAACATCGTCAGTAGGTGTGGAATTGCAAGTGGAAGAGATGAGTTCATTGCGAGGTGGGTGCATGATTATGCATGTGGATGGGGATGAGTCCTCTTCCTCTCTAAATCTCCCAAGTGTCAACAAGAACTAACCAAGAAGAGAGAGACATGGAGGAGAGGGGACCTAAATGATAACTATACCATGGACCGATTACAGATTGTTAAAACTGATCAAGGGCAGGGCCCAAAGTCAGTCTCAACCCTGGACGACTAAGGTTTTGTTCGTTTGTTGTTTTGGCCGCGTTAAACCATGGATATGATTTAATCAAGAAATTTTATCCTTATGATTAGCAAATTTTCTAGTTTTATATATATATATATAATATAGTTTTGATGGTATTTATTAGCATAGTTCATCTGCTAGATAGATTCATTGATTTGATAGGTTGACACATAAACCGATAACTTGAAATCTTATTCATGTTGGACCAAATGAATTAATCACATTTGTAGTCTTACAGTTGTATAGTTTTGAAGATCAAA
>CM027571.2:19390696-19570079 GCA_015852605.2 Populus deltoides | reverse complement strand
ATGACCCTTTCGAATTGGTACTCTTGTAAGGAGAACAGAGACCTCGGCCTTATCGAGTAGCGATTCGACATCTAATCCAAGGAAAATGGCGTCTGGAAACTCCTGTAAAATTTTGAGGGCAATCCAACGGTCGGATCAAAAGTTATGGCCTTTCCGAATCACTACACTGGTCTAGAGCGCAGAGAGCTTCGCCTCACCGAGTAGCGATTCCACATCCACTCCAAAGAAAAACGGCGTGCGGAAACTCCTGTAAAAATTTGAGGGCGACCCAATGGTGGGATCAAAAGTTATGGCCCTTTCAAACCGGTGCGCTGGTGTTGAGCGACGAGATGTCCTCTCACCGAGTAGCGATTCCACATCTACTCTAGGGAAAACGGCGTCCGGAAACTCCTGTAAAAATTTAGGGGCAATCCAATGGTCGGATCAAAAGCTATGGCTCTTTCGAACGAGTAGTCTAGTCCGGAGCGCAGAAACATCCGCTCAACGAGTAGCAATTCCACATCTACTCCAAGGAAAACGGCGTCCGCAAACTCCAGTAAAAATTTGGTGGCGATCTAATGTTTGGATCAAATGTTATGGCCCTTTCGAACCGGTACGTTAGTTCAGAGCTGATTAGTACTTAAAAGTGCATTTTTATCAAGGTTTTATATCATCATTTTGCACTTGAAGTATCAATAACTCCTTAACTAAAGCATGTTTTATAATAACATATCTAATAATATAAGATACCTTTAATTTATGGTAAATGTTCATCTTAAATGCAGGCCTATCACATAAATGAAAGAATTGATTGCTGAGTTGAAGTACTGAAATTGAAAGGACAAAGAGATGGCCAAACTTAGAAAAGAGATACTGGTGCAGTCCAAACTGGAACACTGTTCGATAATTGGGTCATATCTGGAGCTGTAGATCTTGGATTTAGGTCCATTTTATATGGATGGAAAGATAAGACATAGGCCTACAACTTTCATGTGAAGCCCAAGATTTAAAAAGGCCGTTTTCAAGTCCAAATTGCAGCAACAACAAAGAAGTCCGAATCTGTCCCCGCAGCCTGAGATCTTTCAGGTGTTCAGCCCATATCTCGAGTTCTAGAAGTCCAAATGATCTCAAATGTTTACCCTGAAAAGATGAGACAATTCTCTAGAACTTTCATGATTTAAGTTTGTTCAAATTATGACGTCATCAATGACGTTTTTGGCAGACAAGAAGATAAGGATTGTCACTAAGTCAAGATGTGGCCACTCACTCATCAATTAGTCAACAAATCAATAGTTCTGAATTTTGGCCTATAAAAGGAGGCATTTGCCATGTATTGAGGCATCTTGGTGTTTAGATCAAGATCATGCTCTTGCTCTTTCTTTATATTTTGTAATGCTTAAGTTTTGCTTATATTAATTTCTTGCTTATGCTTTTCATTTCCTTTCCTTGTTTATTTATGTTTCTTTCTTTCATTATGTGTTACTAAGTTAATTATGTCAAGGTGAAAAGGGTACACTAATGATGTGAGAATAAGTATAATATAAACTTAACATGGACCTTAATGTTGGATACTAACATGCTTTATATTTGTTATCTTGTTCACTTTTAATACTTTGCTTGTTAAATGGTTAATCTAGATTTATGTTGTATAACACTTGGTACAACAAATACTTGGCACTTTCATAGCCCAAACTGTATGGTATAACCGACACCTGAGCTATGAAAGGAACTTGATTTGTTGTTAACATAAGTTATAATCATAAATGCCTGACAACATTTACAAGTATTAGCATTATTCGAATAAGATAACTAATGTAATCATGTTAACAATTTATAATCTGATTGGAACCTCTTTTGTGTGTGGTTTCCAATTGAATAAAAAAGGTTTATACTATACTTGTTTGAAATATCATTAGTGGATCCTCTAACCTTGACATTTGTTGTTATCATTGTTTAATCCTTACATTAATCTTCCATCTCAAAGTTCTCATCAACTTCTTCTTTTTCTTTATTATTATTATTATTATTACTATTATTGTTGTTGTTATTGTGTTGCTGTTAACTATAATTTATACAATTAACCTCTCTATGGTTCGACCCCGGTCTTGCCGGGTTATTTATTACTTCGACACTCCTGCACTTGGGAGAAGACATCAATCTTTTGGTCGTGTCAAGTTTTTGGCGCCGTTGCCGGGGAGGTAAATTCTTGTACAAATTATAGTATTTATTTTCTCTTTTCTCTTTTCTCTTTTCTCTTTTCTTGTATCTAACTATGTTTCTTTTGTTTTGTTTCTTTTTCTATTGTTTTTCTTTTCTTTCTTTTATTCTCTTCCTGCACGTGCATGAGAGTGTGGTAGACTTTGTAGGGTATCCTCATCATTTTCAGAAAATATGGCCGAAGAAGATAACCAATCGCTTCATAATGAGAATAATGAGAATATTCGGGTTAGAACACTTAGAGACCATATGAATCCCACAAGAACAAGTGCACCCTCATGCATAGTATTTCCACCTGATGCATCTCATTTTAATTTTAAGCCAGGCATTATTCAACTTTTACCTTCTTCTCATGGTTTAGATTTAGAAAATCCATACTTGCATTTAAGAGAATTTGAGGAGGTCTGTAACACCTATAATGACTCAAATTGTAGCATGAACACCATTAGGTTAAAGCTTTTTCCTTTTTCATTAAAAGATAAAGCTAAAACATGGCTACAAAATTTGAGACCTGGATCCATTTGTGCGTGGGATGATATGCAACAACAATTTTTAAAGAAGTTTTTTCCATCCCACAGAACGAACTCTTTCAAAAGACAAATCATCACTTTCACTCAAAAACCAGGAGAAACATTTTACCAATGTTGGGATAGATATCGAGACTTGCTTAATACTTGCCCCCATCATGGTTTTGAAACATGGAGATTAGTTTCACATTTTTATGAAGGATTAACACCTAGAGATAGGCAAATGGTTGAATTGATGTGCAATGGAACTTTTGAGGATAAAGACCCTAATGAAGCCATGGAATACCTAGACTTGCTAGCTAAAAATGCGCAAAATTAGGACACTACAGGAACTTATGAGGCACCAAGTAAAACCCAACCTCATACATCTAGTGGAGGTATGTATAACCTTAGGGAAGATCATGACCTCCAAGCCAAGTTTGTATCTTTAGCTAAAAAAGTCGAGGCATTAGAATTAAAAAAGAGTGGTCAACTAAAATCTGTTCAAGACATTGTGTGTCAAATCTGTGAAACCAATGAACATTCAACCCATGACTGTCCAACTTTGCCCTCTTTTAGGGAATGTCTCTATGAACAAGCCCATGCATTAAACAGTTTCCAAAGGCCCAATCATAACCCATACTCGCAAACATACAACCCTGGTTGGAGAAATCACCCAAATTATGGGCAAGTAATTAAAAATGTGGAGCAAATTATGAAATCCTTTCTTTGGTCAGGTTCAGATATGAGAACTACTGGGGCTAAAGTGGCTTGGGATCAGGTATGTCTTCCAAAAAAGGAGGGGGGGCTAGGAATAAAAAGGATAACAGAATGGAACAAGATTGCTTTGTTGAAACACATTTGGAACTCCGTGCAATGACTCGGATGGCTCAATATGGTCTACTTGGATCGGATCCAATGCATTTGCAGGTAGGAATTTCTGGACAATCAAGACGCCACAGAATTGCTCTTGGGCTTGGGGAAAGATTCTAAAGCTCAGATCCTTAGCATGGCCGAAGATGAAGTACATCATAGGAGATGGAATGACAACCTCTCTATGGTTTGATAATTGGCATCCTCACAGCCCACTCAGGATTCTTACGGGGAAAGATTCATCTATGATTCGGTGTATGGCCAAGAACGCGAAGGTGAATGTGCTAATTCAGAACTCAGAATGGAAAACTCCTACCACCCAAGCTATTGGATGGCACCCCATTATAGAAGCCATTCCTTCCAATTCTAATCCTAAGATGGGGCAAAAGGATGAGATAGTTTGGTTGGATTCGCCAAATCATAGATTCTCGGTCAAAGTAGCTTGGGAACAACTAAGACGTCATCGTCAGATGGTTGAATGGCATGACATTGTGTGGTTCAAGAATCTGTTGTTCCAAGACATTCATTTCTTCTATGGATGGCCGTCCAACGAAACTCACAACTCAAGATAAACTTGATCGATTTGGTATACATGGTCCCCATAGATGCTCACTCTGTCTCCGCAACAATGAGGATCACAACCACTTGTTCTTTGAATGTTCCTATACTAAAGCGATCTGGTGGGATGTTTGTGACAGATGCGACATTCCAAGAATGACAAAAGGTCGGGATGAATGGATTCGATGGGCCACCATCTCTTGGCATGGCAAGAGTTTCGTCAATTTTTCTCGAGAACCGAGTTTTGCATCTCCGATGTATCATGTATGGCAAGAACGGAATGCAAGGATCTTTGGCTGGAATGTCTAGAACTTCGAATTTGGTCTTTAATCAAATCGAATGTATCATTCGTGATAAGCTTGATTTGATGAGGAATGTCGTACCAACAAATGAAAACAAAAGGATCCAACGAGCTTGGAGGGTGAATACCATAGATTCTTAATTTGTTATTTAGCTGGTTGTATTGGTTTCCCTCACGAATCTAGTGAGGTTTCAGTTTTAGGGTCGGTGGCTAGCCTGTAGCCATCTGTTGTTTTATGTTTCTGTTATCATTGTAAATCTGGGGTATGCCCCTTATAATGCTTGTATCTTCTTCTTTTAATACATACGTCAACTTACCAAAAAAAAAGAAATCACCCAAATTTCAATTGGAAGAGTGATAACAATAATGCACAAACTTTACAACCACCGTTTCAAGCACACCATAATTTCCAAAATTCTCATGGATATGCACCTCCTTATGCCCCCCCTCCTAGAAGAAATCTTGAGGAAACATTGCATGCATTCATGGAAAAGCAAGAGGTAATTAACACTCAACTTGCTCAAAGCATGACAGATTTTAAAGATACTCTTGCAAAATTGACATCTGCTCTCAGTTTCCAAGAGAAAGGTAAGTTCCCATCTCAACCTCAACAAAATCCAAAGGGGCAATACAATGCGAATGCAAGTAGTTCGGGAAGCCAGCACATGGATCAAGCCAAATCAGTCATCACTCTTCGCAGTGGTAAGGTTATTGAAAAACCCATTCTTGAACCTTGTGAGAATGATGATGAGTCAATCTCTAAGGGTAAGGAAGGGGTTGAATCTGAACATTGTAAAGAAAAGACTGATTCTTCGCCAGCACTTCCATTTCCTCATGCCATGACCAAACAAAGGAAAGTCAATCACAACTCTGAAATCTTTGAAACTTTCAAACAGGTAAGGATCAATATACCTTTGTTGGATGCTATTAAACATGTTCCTTCTTACGCTAAATTTTTGAAAGATCTGTGCACTGTGAAGAGAAAACTGAATGTGAAAAAGAAAGCCTTTTTAGCCGAACAAGTAAGTGCCATTCTTCAGAACAATAATGCTTTGAAATATAAAGACCCTGGTTGTCCTACAATTTCATGCTTTATTGGAGAACATAAAATTGAAAGAGCCTTACTTGATCTTGGAGCTAGTGTGAATTTACTTCCATATTCAGTTTTTCAAAGTCTCAATCTAGGTGAGTTAAAACCAACTCGGAACTCTTTTACTTGCCGATAGATCTGTAAAAGTGCCTAGAGGAATAGTTGAAGATGTGTTAGTACAAGTTGATAAGTTCATTTATCCTGTGGATTTTATTGTCTTGGACACACAACCTGTTGAAGCATGTAATTCATTTCCTGTTATTTTAGAATGTCCGTTTCTTGCAACTTCTAATGCATTGATTAATTGTAGGAATGGACTGATGAAGCTATCTTTTGGAAACATGACATTGGAGATGAATATTTTCAACATTTGCAAGCAACCTGGAAATGATAATGATTTACAAGAAGTAGATTCTATCGAAGAATTAGTTTATGATCAACTTGAATCTACTTTGAGTAATACTGAGCTTGATGAATTTGAAGATTTGCAAATGACTTATTCTCAGGAAGAAATCACGGATGAAAAGGGCATTGAAAATGTTGATGCGAATCTTTTGTCAAGAGTGACAACAGATTCAATATCTGACATCACACCAATCGATGATTACTTTCCTGATGAATCCTTACTTTCTCTTAGTTCAATGCCTTGGTTTGCTAAAAATATCAATTTTCTTACTACAGGAGATTTGTCAACTCATTGGAGTACCGAAGACAAAGGTAAGTTTTTGAACGAAGTGAAGAAATTTTATTGGGATGACCCTTACTTATTCGAATATTGTCCTGATCAAATATTTCGAAGATGCATTCCTAACAATGAGGTAAGTAATGTCATTAAACTTTGTCATTCTGAAGCATGTGGAAGTCATTTCTCGTCAAAAAAGACAACTGCGAAAATTTTACAAAATGGATTTTATTGGCCCACCATGTTCAAGGACACACATGCATTCTGCAAAACTTGTGAAAATTGTCAAAAAGTTGATACTGGTCAAAAAGTTTTGCTTTATAATTCTCAACTCCATTTATGTCCTGGAAAGCTAAGATCAAGATGGAGCGGTCCATTTATTGAGAAACATGTGTATCCTTATGGAGCCTTTGATATTGAGAATCCAAAGAATGACAATGTTTCTAAGGGAAATTGTCTCATTTGAAACCTTACTTTGATAATTTTCCTAGTGAAAATGAATCCATTGGTTTGAATGATCCTATAGATAAAGGTTGATTATTTTGTTTTTCTCACATTGTTTTGTGTTTCTTTTTGGTGTGAATTTTGTTTTGTTAGTCTCTCTCACCCCGGTCAAATGGCGGATAACGGTACTCCGTGATTTCAGTCGGTTCTTTCAGTTTCCCATAATAACTGATATTTGTATACATTGTGCAATTCTTGGCTCTTTCTCTCTTCTTTGACTCTCTTCTCCAATTCTCATTTCAAAATGGACACCACTCTTGAAAAATTGAAAAAGTACTTTCTCGCTTTGCCTCAGAATGCGATTACAAAAATTTACCGTGCTAGGTGTGCAAGATTGAAGTTGTTAATGAATCATGGAATTCCTGAAGATATCCGTTGGTTGATTGAAGCAAAGGTCCGATTATCAGGTGAGTCCACCAATTCTTTCATCTCACACATGCCTGGAACAGGTAAAAGCACTTTTGCAAAGAAACGTCGTGCAAAACGACTGAAAGTCTGCCACAGATGTGCGGATGGACTTGTAATGCAACATGTCGTTCTTTAGGAATGGTATCTATAAACCGTGAAGATAAAATACAATTCATTAAGGATGGCCTGAGTAAGGGGTCTTTAGATAATCTTCTATTAACCCTTGAGACGCATCCTAGTGGAGATGTGCATCGTGTTATTCATGATTTATGGCCACAATTCCATAAAGAATATGATCAACTTAGTCTTGGGAATCTGACTAAAAAAGACCCTGTTTGCCAGTTTTTAAGAAAACTGGATGGGAAGCCTATCCCCGACCCACAGAGGGCGTTTAAGCCGTTCTTGGACGTAAAACCAAGGGAAGATGTGAGCCACAATCACAACTACCTGTACATACACATTCTTTTCAAAATAAATAAATACATAAAGAGAGAGAGAGTGTGTGAGACTCCAGCTGGCCTATATCTAGGTGATATGATTGCATTTTCAAATCCTCATCTATAAAATCTTCTCTTCCTTCCCCTCATTTCTACTCAACCCTTACATTAGACAGATATAGAAGTGTGTAGAAATGGCAGGTCCCTCAAGTTATCACATAAAAAATATTTGTGTTTTCGGTGGATCCAGTCCTGGGAAGGAAATAGCTTTTTTGGAAGCAGCAAATCATCTTGGTCAGGTACTAGCTGAGAAAAAGATTCATTTAGTGTATGGGGGAGGCAGCCTTGGGTTAATGGGGGGGTGTGGCAATAGCTGCATTTTTAGGAGGTAGTCAAGTTTTGGGGGTCGTCCCTGAAGCTTTAACAAAAGGGGACATCATTGGAAGAACAATTGGACAGGAACTACAGGTCTCTACAATGTTTGATCGAATGAATACAATGTTTAACCATGCTGATGCCTTCATTGCCTTACCAGGTGGTTTGGGCACATTGGAAGAGATCTTTCATATTTCCTCTTGGGCCCAACTTCATATTCACCATAAACCTATAGGTTTGCTCAATGTTAATGGTTTTTATGATAATTTGTTGTCTTTTCTTGATCAAGCTGTGGAACAGGAATTTCTAACATCTTCGGCACAACAAATCATAATCTCTGCTGCTACTGCTGAACAATTGATCGACAAACTACAATCTTTCACCCCGGTAATTGATCCTTCCATGAGTCGTATAAATTGGTCAACTACAAAAAGCCGTAAAAAGCTTAGATTGGATTTGAGCCTTCATTTGTGAATTCTTGTGTCTTTTGGTTTTATTATTAGCATATTATTTTGTTTTGTTATTTCTTATATTTGTTTAAGTGTGTTTCAGGTTTGTCAGTGTTCGTTGTTTCAGGTGATGTCTTCTATACTCTATCTTTCTACCTTAGGACATTGAGGACAATGTCTCGTTTTGGTTGGGGGGAGAGGGTAGTAGTAATTAAAAAAAAAAAACCCATTTGGCTAAACTGTTCTTACTGGGATGGCAGAGTAAGGGGGAATTTTAGTGACTCTTGAGACGCATCTTAGTAAACATTTTCCAATGGTTATTTGTAATATTCATAACAAGGCCTATTAGAATACTTCTTGAAATATTCAGGTTTACAAACTCTCGCATTATTATCACTTGATTCTGCTCATATACTCATTTAACAAGTATTCTTAAACCTTCATTTTCACACACACACTTTAACATATGATTGTGGGTTGCACATTGGATTATTACATTATTTATGTTCTTTTGTTAAAGGTAACAACTAAGGGATAGGGATAGTCTATAATTTGCAAAAAAAAAATGATGATAATAAAAACGTAGATAAGTTTGATTTCGTAGCCTCCCTAACCTAAGCAATTAAGCCCGAAGGGGTGTTTTAACACCTAATACCCTAAAGTCAACTGACTTGGGAGCTATTGGCCCAAAGCTTGTTACATGGGTTAAGGAGAAAAGCTTAAGGGAATCAAACATTACACTATCTACGTATCAGTATCTGCAACCCGAGTTACTAAGCTCGTAGGGGTGTCTCAACACCTAATGCCCTAAGACCAACTAGTCTGGGAGTCATTAGCCGAAAGCTCGTTACATGGGTTAAAGATGCATTGTGTATATATATATATTAAAAAAAAAAGAAAAAAGAAAAAAGAAGAAGATAATAATCCCAACCCAAGGAAGTTAACCTTAAACATTAGAACAGAATATTGTTTTCTTCCAATAAAAGCCCCATCATCTATGTTTTCATACATTGAACACATAAAAAGGAAGGTTTATTAATATCTTGTTTAAGAGGTATTGAGCAAATATATAAATTTAATGAGAGTTTGTTTATCTGGATAGATTAATGGAAGTTGAATGATGAATGCCTTGCTTTGTGGAATTTGCAAATAGTTTTTCTATTTTAACGCTTTGATTACTAGGGACTAGTAATAAGCTGGTTGGGGGGTGTGATTAGTACTTAAAAGTGCATTTTTATCAAGGTTTTATATCATCATTTTGCACTTGAAGTATCAATAACTCCTTAACTAAAGCATGTTTTATAATAACATATCTAATAATATAAGATACCTTTAATTTATGGTAAATGTTCATCTTAAATGCAGGCCTATCACATAAATGAAAGAATTGATTGATGAGTTGAAGTACTGAAATTGAAAGGACAAAGAGATGGCCAAACTTAGAAAAGAGATGCTGGTGCAGTCCAAACTGGAACACTGTTCGGTAATTAGGTCATATCTGGAGCTGTAGATCTTGGATTTAGGTCCATTTTATATGGATGGAAAGATAAGACATAGGCCTACAACTTTCATGTGAAGCCCAAGATTTAAAAAGGCCGTTTTCAAGTCCAAATTGCAGCAACAACAAAGAAGTCCGAATCTGTCCTGCAGCCCAGACACTGTTCAGTGTTCAGCCCATTTCTCGAGTTCTAGAAGTCCAAATGATCTCAAATTTTTACCCTGGAAAGATGAGACAATTCTCTAGAACTTTCATGATTTAAGTTTGTTCAAATTATGACGCCATCAATGACGTTTTTGGCAGACAAGAAGATAAGGATTGTCACTAAGTCAAGATGTGGCCACTCACTCATCAATTAGTCAACAAATCAATAGTTCCGAATTTTGGCCTATAAAAGGAGGCATTTGCCATGTATTGAGGCATCTTGGTGTTGAGATCAAGATCATGCTCTTTCTCTTTCTTTATATTTTGTAATGCTTAAGTTTTGCTTATATTAATTTCTTGCTTATGCTTTTCATTTCCTTTCCTTGTTTATTTATGTTTCTTTCTTTCATTATGAGTTGCTAAGTTAATTATGTCAAGTTGAAAAGGGTACACTAATGGTGTGAGAATAAGTATAATATAAACTTAACATGGACCTTAATGTTGGATACTAACATGCTTTATATTTGTTATCTTGTTCACTTTTAATACTTTGCTTGTTAAATGGTTAATCTAGATTTATGTTGTATAACACTTGGTACAACAAATACTTGGCACTTTCATAGCCCATACTGTATGGTATAACCGACACCTGAGCTATGAAAGGAACTTGATTTGTTGTTAACATAAGTTATAATCATGAATGCCTGACAACATTTACAAGTATTAGCATTATTCGAATAAGATAACTAATGTAATCATGTTAACAATTTATAATCTGATTGGAACCTCCTTTGTGTGTGGTTTCCAATTAAATAAAAAAGGTTTATACTATACTTGTTTGAAATACCATTAGTGGATCCTCTAACCTTGACATTTGTTGTTATCATTGTTTAATCCTTACATTAATCTTCCATCTCAAAGTTCTCATCAACTTCTTCTTTTTCTTTATTATTATTATTATTACTAATATTGTTGTTGTTATTGTGTTGCTGTTAACTATAATTTATACAATTAACCTCTCTGTGGTTCGACCCCGGTCTTGCCGGGTTATTTATTACTTCGACACTCCTGCACTTGGGAGAAGACATCAATCTTTTGGTCGTGTCAGGAGCGCAGAGAGCTGTGCCTCACCGAGTAGCGATTTCACATCTACTCTATGGAAAACGGAGTCCGGAATCTCCTGTAAAAATTTCAGGGCGACCCAATGGTCGGATCAAAACTTATGGCCCTTTCGAATCATTACTCTGGTCTCGAGTGAAGAGTTCTCCGCCTCATCGAGTAGCGATTCCACATCTACTCCAAGGAAAACGGCATTCAGAAACTCCTCTAAAAATTTAGAAGCGATCCAACAGTTGGATCAAAAGTTATAGCCTGTTCAAACTAGTACTTTGGTGTGGAGCGAATTGTCCATGGCCCAACCGAGTAGCGATTATACATCTAGTCCAAGGAAAACGGCGTTCGGAAACTCCTGTAAAAATTTGGGGGCGATCCAACGGTCGAATCAAAAGTTATGGCCTTCTCGAACCGGTACTCTAGTCTCGAGCGATGGGACGTCCTCTCACCGAGTAGCGATTCCACCCCCACATCAAGGAAAACGGCATCCGTAAACTCCTGTAAAAATTTGAGGGCGATCCAACGGTCGGATCAAAAGTTATGGCCCTTTCAAATGAGTACTCTAGTCCGAAGTGCCGAGACGTCCGCTCACCGAGTAGCAATTCCACTTTTACTACAAGGAAAACGGTGTCCGCAAACTCCTGTAAAAATTTCAGGGCGACCAATTGGTGGGATCAAAAGTTATGGCCCTTTCGAACCGTTACTCTGGTCTCGAGCGAAGAGTCCTTTGCCACACCGAGTAGCAAATCCACATCTACTCCAAGGAAAATGGCGTCCGGAAACTCCTGTAAAATTTTGGGGGCGATCCAACAGTCGGATCAAAAGTTATGGCCCTTTCGAATTGGGACTCTGGTCTAGAGCGCAGAGACCTCCGCCTCACTGAGTAGCGATTCCACATCTACTCCAAGGAAATCGGCGTCCGGAAACTCCTGTAAAAATTTATGGGCAATCCAACGGTGGGATCAAAAGTTATGGCCATTTCGAACCGGTACACTGGTCCGGAGCACAAAAACCTCCACCTCATCGAATATCTATTCCACATGTTCTCCAAGAAATACAGTGTCCGGAAACTCCCGTAAAAATTTGAGCAGTCGGATCAAAAGTTAGAGCCCTTCCGAACTGGCACCCTCGTCTGGAGCGAAGAGCCCTTGGCCTGACTGACTAGCAATTCCACATCTACTCCAAGGAAAACGGCGTCCGGAAACTCCTGTAAAAATTTAAGGGCGACCCAACGGTGGGATCAAAAGTTATGGACCTTTCGAACCGTTACTCTGGTCTCGAGCGAAGAGTCCTCCGCTTCACCGAGTAGCGATTCCACATCCAGTCCAAGGAAAACGGCATCCGGAAACTCTCATAAAATTTTCAGGGCGACCCAATGGTCAGATCAAAAGTTATACCCTTTCAAACCATTACTCTGGTCTCGAGCAAAGAGTCCTCCGCCTCACCGAGTAGCGATTCCTCATCCACTCCAAGGAAAACAACGTCCAGAAACTCTGGTCCGTAGCGCGGAGACCTCCGGCTCATCAAGTAGCGATTCCACATCTACTCCAAGGATAACGGCGTCCGGAAACTCATGTAAAAATTCGGAGGCGATCTAACGGTCGAATCAAATGTTCTGGCCCTCTCGAACCGGCACTCTAGTCTCGAGCGTAGAGACATCCGTCTCATCAAGTAGTGATTCCAGTTTTACTCCAAGGAAAACGGCGTCCGGAAACTCCTGTAAATATTTGAGGGCGACCCAGCGGTGGGATCAAAACTAATGGCCCTTTCGAACTGTTACTCTGGTCTCGAGCGAAGAGTCCTCCGCCTCACCGAGTATCGATTCCTCATCTAGTCAAAGGAAAACGGCATCCGAAAACTTCTGTAAAATTTTCAAGGCGACCCAAAGGTCGGATAAAAAATTATGGCCCTTTCGAACCGTTACTCTGGTCTCGAGCGAAGAGTCCTCCACCTCACCAGGTAACAATTCCTCATCTAGTCCAAGGAAAACGGCGTCCGGAAACTCCTGTAAAAATTTAGGGGCGATCCAATTAAAAAAAATGTTATGGCCTTCTCGAACCGACACTCTAGTCTCGAGCGTAGAGACATCCACCTCATCGAGTAGTGATTCCATTTCTACTCCAAGGAAAACGGCATCCGGAAACTCCTGTAAAAATTTCAGGGCGACCAAACGGTGGGATCAAAAGTTATGGCCCTTTTGAACTGTTACTCTGGTCTCCATCGAAGAGTCCTCCACCTCACCGAGTAGCGATTCCTCATCTAGTCCAAGGAAAACGGGGTCCCGAAACTCCTATTAAAATTCAGAGGCGATCCAACGGTCAATTCAAAAGTTATGGCAATCTCGAACCGGCACTCTAGTCTCGAGCGTGAGACATCTGCCTCACCGAGTAGGGATTCCAGTTTTACTCCAAGGAAAACGGCGTCCGGAAACTCCTGTAAAAATTTCAGGGCGACCCAACTGTCGAATTAAAAGTTATGGCCCTTTCGAACCATTCCTCTGGTCTCGAGCGAAGAGACCTCCGCCTCACCGAGTAACGATTCCACATCTAGTCCAAGGAAAACGGCGTCCGGAAACTCCTGTAAAAATTTCAGGACGATCCAACGGTTGGATCAAAAGTTATGGCCCTTTCGAACCAGTACTCTGGTCCAGAGCCCAGAGACCTACGCCTCACCAAGTAGCAAATCCACATCTACTCCAAGGAAAACGGCATCAGGAAACTCCTGTAAAAAATTGGGGGCGAGCCAACAGTCGGATCAAAAGTTATAGCCCTTTTGAACTGGGACTCTAGCCCGGAGCGCTGAGACCTGCGACTCACCAAGTAGCAATTCCACATCTACTCCACGGAAAACGGCATCCGGAAACTGCTGTAAAAATTTGGGGGCGAGCCAACGGTCGGATCAAAAGTTATGGCCCTTTCGAACCGCTACTCTTGTCCGTAGCATAGAGACCTCAACCTCACCATGCAGCGATTCCATATCTACTCCACGAAAAACAGCATCCGCAAACTCCAATAAAAATTTGGGGACGAACCAATTGTCGGAGCAAGAGTTATGGACCTTTCGAACCGCTATGCTGGTCCGGAGCGCAGAGACGTCCACTCTTCGAGTAGTGATTCCACATCAACTCCAAGAAAAACGACGTCCGGAAACTTTTGTAAAAATTTGAGGGCGATCCAACGGTCGGATCAAAAGTTATGGCCCTTTCGAACCAGAACTCTAGTCTGGAGCGCAGAGACTTCCATTCACAGAGTAGCGATTCCACATCTATTCCAAGAAAAACGGCGTCCGAAAACTCCTGTAAAAATTTCAGGGCGACCCAACGATCGGATCAAAAGTTATGACCCTTTCAAATCGTTACTCTAGTCTATAGCACAGAGATCTCAGCCTCACCGAGTAGCGATTCAACATCTACTCCAAGGAAAACAGCAACCGGAAACTCCTGTAAAAAATTAAGGGTGAACCAACAGTTGGATCAAAAGTGATGGCCCTTTCGAACCGGTGCTCTGGTCTGAAGCGCATAGACCTCGGCGTCACTGAATAGCGATACCACATTTACTCTACGTAAAACGTCGTCCGAAAACTCCTGTAAAAATTTCAGGGTGGCCTAACAATCGGATCAAAAGTTATGGCTCTTTCGAACCGGTACTCTGGTCTGGAGGGCAGAGACATCCGCCTCACCTAGTGGCGATTCAACATCTACTCCTCGGAAAACGGCATCCGCAAACTCTTGTAAAAATTTGAGGGCGATCCAACGGTCGGATCAAAAGTTATTGCCCTTTCGAACCGGTACGCTGGTCCAGAGCGCAGAGACCTCCGCCTAACCGAGTAGCGATTCCACATCTACTCCTAGGAAAACAGCATCCGCAAATTATTGTAAAAATTTGTGGATGATCCAACAGTCGAATCAAAAGTTATGGCCCTTTCGAACCATGACTTTGGTCTAGAGCACAGAGACATCGGCGTCACAGAGTAGCGATTCCACATCTACACGAAGTAAAACGGCGTTCGAAAACTACGGTAAAAATTTGGGGGCGATCCAACGGTCGGATCAAAAGTTACCGCATTTTCGAATCAGGACTTTAGTTTAAAGCGAGGAGACTTCTGCTCACCGAGTAGCGATTCCACATCCACACCAAGGAAAACGGCGTCCGCAAACTCTTGTAAAAATTTCAGGGCGACTCAACGGTCGAATCAAAAGTTATGGCCTTTTTGAACAATTACTCTGGTCCGGAGCACAGAGACCTCGGCGTCACCGATTAGCGATCCACATCTACTCCAGGAAAAACGGAGTCGGGAAACTCCCGTAAAAATTTGATGGCGATCCAACGGTCAGATCAAAAGTTATGGCCCTTTCGAACCGGTACTCTGGTATGGAGCGCAGAGACCTCCGCGTCACCGAGTAGTTCCACATCTGGTCCAGGGAAAATGACGTTCAGAAACTCCTGTAAAAATTTGAGGGCGATTCAACGGTCCCATCAAAAGTTATGGCCCTTTCGAATCGGTACGCTGGTCTGGAGCGCAGAGACCTCCGCCTCACCGACTGACGATTCCAAATCTACTACTGGGAAAACAGCGTCTGGAAACTCCCGTAAAAATTTGAGGGCGATCCAACGGTCGGATCAAAAGTTATGGCCCTTTCGAACTGGTACACTGGTCCAGAGCGTAGAGATCCCGGCGTCACCGTGTAGCGATTCCACAACTACTCCGGCAAAAATGGAGTCTGGAAACTCCCGTAAAAATTTAAGGGCGATCCAACGGTCGGATCAAAAGTTATGGCCCTTTCGAACCGGTACTCTGGTATGGAGCGCAGAGACCTCCGCCTCACTAAGTAGAAATTCCACATCTACTCTAGGGAAAACGGCGTCCAAAAACTCCTGTAAATATTTGAGGGCAATTCAACAGTCGGATCAAAAGTTATGACCCTTTCAAACCGCTACTCAAGTTCGGAGCACATAGACATCGGCCTCACCGAGTAGCGATTTCACATCTACTCTACGTAAAACGTTGTCCAAAAACTCCTATAAAAAATTGGGGGCGATCCAACGGTCGGATCAAAACTTATGACCCTTTTGAACCGGTACACTGGTCTGGAGTGCAGAGACCTTCGCCTCATCGAGTTGCGATTCCACATCTACTTTAGGGAAAACGGTGTTCGAAAACTGCTGTAAAAATTTTAGGGAGATCGAACGGTCGAATCAAAAGCCCTTTCGAATCGCTTCTCCGGTCTCTAGCGACGAGACCTCCTCCTCACTCAGTAACGATTTCACATCTACTCCAAGCAAATCAGCTTGCGGAAACTCCTATAAAAATTTGGGGGCGATCCAACGGTCGGATCAAAAGTTATGGCTCTTTCAAACCGGGACTCTGGTTCGGAGCGCAGAGACCTCAGCCTCACCGAGTAGCGATTCCACATCTACTTAAAGTCAAAACGGCGTCCGGAAACCCCTGTAAAAATTTCAGGGCGATCCAACGGTCGGATCAAAAGTTATGGCTCTTTCGAACCGGTAATCTGGTATGGAGTGCAGAAACCTTCGCCTCACCGAGTAGCCATTCCACATATACTCAATAGAAAACGGCGTCCGGAAACTCCTATAAACATTTGAGGGTGACCCAACGGTCGGATAAAAAGTTATGACCCTTTCAAACCGGTACTGTGGTCCGGAGCTCAGAGACATCGGCCTTACCGAGTAGCGATTCCACATCTACTATATGTAAAACGTCGTCCGAAAAATCCTATAAAACATTAGGGGCGATCTAACGGTCTGATCAAAAGTTATGGCCGTTTCGAACCGGTAAGCTAGTATGGTGTGCAGAGACCTTCGCCACACCAAGTTGCGATTCCACATCTACTCCAGGGAAAACGGCTTCCGGAAACTCCCGTTAAAATTTGACGGTAATCCAACGGTCGGATCAAAAGTTATGGCCTTTTCGAACCGGTACTATGGTCTGGAGCGCAAAGACCTCGACCTCACCGAATAGCGATTCCATATCTACTACAAGGAAAACAGCGCCCAGAAACTCCTGTAAAAAAGTGGTGGCGATCCAACGATCGGATCAAAAGTTATGACACTTTCGAACCGCGACTCTGGTCTGGAGCGCCGAGATGTCCGTTCACCGAGTAGCGATTCCACGTCTACTCCAAGAAAAACGACGTCCGGAAACTCCTGTAAAAATTTCAGGGTTACCCAACGGTCGGATCAAAAGTTATGGCCCTTTTAAACCGGTACTCTGGTCGGGAGCGCAGAGACCTCGGCCTCACCTTGTAGCGATTCCACATCTACTCCAAGGAAAACTGCGTCCGGAAACTCCTGTAAAAATTTTAGGGCGATCCTACAGTTGGAAATTTTAGAGATCCCGGCGTCACCGTGTAGCGATTCCACAACTACTCCGGCAAAAATGGAGTCTGGAAACTCCCGTAAAAATTTAAGGGCGATCCAACGGTCGGATCAAAAGTTATGGCCATTTCGAACCGGTACTCTGATCTGGAGCGCATAGACCTCGGCGTCACGGAGTAGCGATTCCACATCTACTCCAAGGAAAACGGCGTTCGCGAACTCCTGTTAAAATTTCAGTGCGACGCAACGGTCGGATCAAAAGTTATGGCCCTTTCGAATCAGCACTGCGGTCTGGAGCACAGAGACCTCGGCGTCACCGTGTAGCGATTCCACAACTACTCCAGCAAAAACGGAGTCTGGAAACTCCCGTAAAAATTTGATGGCGATCCAACGATCGGATCAAAAGTTATGGCCCTTTGGAACCGATACTCTGGTTTGGAGCACAGAGAACTCCGGCTCACCGAGTAGCAATTCCACATCTACTCCAGGGAAAATGGAGTCCGGAAACTCCTGTAAAAATTTGAGGGCGATCCAACGGTCGAATCAAAAGTTATGACCCTTACAAACCGGTACTCAGGTTTGGAGCACGTAGACATCGGCCTCACCAAGTAGCGATTTCACATCTACTCTATGTAAAACGTCGTCCAAAAACTCCTGTAAAATATTCGAGGCGATCCATCAGTCGGATCAAAAGTTATGGCCCTTTCGAACTGGTATGCTAGTTTGGAGCGTAGAGACGTCCGTTCACCGAGTAGCGATTCCACATCTACTCCAAGAAAAACGGCGTCCGGAAACTGCTGTAAAAATTTTTGGGGACCCAAAGGTCATATCAAAAGTTATGGCATTTTCGAACCGGGACTCTGGTCCGGAGCACAGAGACCTCGGCGTCACCGATTAGCGATCCACATCTACTCCAGGAAAAACGGAGTTGGGAAACTCCCGTAAAAATTTGATGGCGATCCAACGGTCTGATCAAAAGTTATGGCCATTTCGAACCGGTACTCTGGTCTGGAGCGCATAGACCTCGGCGTCACGGAGTAGCGATTCCACATCTACTCCAAGGAAAACGGCGTTCGCGAACTCCTGTTAAAATTTCAGTGCGACGCAACGGTCGGATCAAAAGTTATGGCCCTTTCGAACTGTTACTCTGGTCTGGAGCACAGAGACCTCGGCGTCACCGTGTAGCGATTCCACAACTACTCCAGCAAAAACGGAGTCTGGAAACTCCCGTAAAAATTTGAGGGCGATCCAACGGTCGGATCAAAAGTTATGACCCTTACAAACCGGTACTCAGGTTTGGAGCACGTAGACATCGGCCTCACCAAGTAGCGATTTCACATCTACTCTACGTAAAACGTCGTCCAAAAACTCCTGTAAAAAATTCGAGGCGATCCATCGGTCGGATCAAAAGTTATGGCCCTTTCGAACCGGTACGCTAGTCTGGAGCGTAGAGACGTCCGTTCACCGAGTAGCTATTCCACATCTACTCCAAGAAAAACGGCGTCCGGAAACTGCTGTAAAAATTTTTGGGGACCCAAAGGTCATATCAAAAGTTATGGCATTTTCGAACCGGGACTCTGGTCCGGAGCGCAGAAACCTCAGCCTCACCGAGTAGCGATTCCCCATCTACTCCAAGGAAAACGGTGTCCACATTTCGAACCGGCACTTTGGTCTAGAGCAAAGAGCCCTTGGTCTGACAGAGTAGTGATTCCATTTCTACTCCAAGGAAAACAGCGTCTAGAAACTCTTGTAAAAATTTGAGGGCGATCCAACGATTGGATCAAAAGTGATGGCCCTTTCGAACTGGTACTCTGGTCTCGAGCGAAGAGAACTCCACCTCATCGAGTAGCGATTCCACATCTACTCCAAGGAAAACGACGTCTGGAAACTTGTGTTAAAATTTGAGGGCGATCCAACGGTCGGATCAATAGTTGTGGCCCTTTCGAACCGGTACTCTCGTTCTGGAGCGCAGAGACCTGCACCTCACTGAGTAGTGATTGCACATCTACTCCAAGGAAAACAGCGTCTGGAAATTCCTGTTAAAATTTGAGGGCGATTCAACGATTGGATCAAAAGTTGTGGACCTTTCGAACCGGCACTTTGGTCTGGAGCGAATAGGCCCTGGCATGACAGAGTAGCGATTCCACATCTACTCGAAGGAAAAAGTGTCTGGAAACTCCTGTAAAAATTTGAGAGCGATCCGACAGTCGGATCAAAGTTATGGCCCTTTGGAACCAGTACTGTGGGCTGGAGCAAAGAGACCTCCGCCTCACCTAGTAGCGATTCCACATCTACTCCAAGGATAACAGCTTCCGGAAACTCTTGTAAAAATTTATGGGCGATCAACGATCGGATCAAAAGTTATGGATCTTTCGAAGCGGTACTCTTGTCAGGAGCACAGAGACCTCCGCATCACCATGTAGCGATTCCACATCTACTCCAAGGAAAACAGCGTCTGGAAACTCCTGTAAAAATCTGGTGGCGATCCAACGGTCGGATCAAAAGTTATGGAACTTTAGAACCTGTATTCTGGTCCGGAGAGCAGAGACCTCCGCCTCACCAAGTAGCGATTCCACATCTACTCCAAAGACAACGGTGTCCGGAAACTCCTGTAAAACTTTGAGGGCGATACAACGGTCGGATTAAAAGTTATGGCCCTTTCGAACCGGTATGGTGGTCTCGAACGACGAGACCTCCATCTCACCGAGTAGCGATTCCAAATCTACTCCAAGGAAAACGGCGTCCGAAAACTGCTGTAAAAAATTTGAGGGCGATCCAACGGTCGAATCAAAAGTTATAGCCTTTTCGAACCGACACTCTAATTTGGAGTGAAGAGCCCTTGGCCTGACCGACTAGCGATTCCACATCTACTCCAAGGAAAACGGCGTCCGGAAACTCCTGTAAAAATTTGAGGGCAATCCAACGGTCGCATCAAAACTTATGGACCTTTCTAATCGGCACTCTGGTCTGGAGCGAGGAGCCCTTGGCCTGACAGAGTAGCGATTCCACATCTACTCCAAAGAAAACAGCATCTGGAAACTCCTGTAAAAAATTGAGGGCGATCTAATGGTTGGATCAAAAGTGATGGCCCTTTCGAACTGGTACTCTGGTCTCGAGCGAAGAGACCTCCGCCTCACTGAGTAATGATTCCACATCTACTCTACATAAAACGTCGTCCGTAAACTCCTATAAAAATTTCAGGGTGGCCCAACAATCAGATCAAAAGTTATGGCCCTTTCGAACCGGTACTCTGGTCCGGAGGGCAGAGACCTTCGCCTCACCTTGTAGCGATTCAATATCTACTCCTACAAAAATGGCATCCGCAAACTCTTGTAAAAATTTAGGGGCGATCCAACGGTCGGATCAAAAGTTATAGCCCTTTTGAACCGGTACGCTGGTCTAGAGCGTAGAGACCTCCGCGTCACCGAGTAGCGATTCCACATCTACTCCTAGGAAAACGACGTCCGGAAACTCCTGTAAAAATTTGAGGGAGATCCAATTATCGGATCAAAAATTGAGGGCCCTTTCGAACCGGCAATCTGGTGTGGACCGAAGAGCCCTTGGCCTGACCGAGTAGCAATTCCACATCCACTTCAAGGAAAACGGCGTTCGGAAACTCCTGTAAAATTTTGAGGGAGATCCAACGGTCGGAACAAAAGTTATGGCCCTTTCGAACCGGTACTCTCGTTTGGAGCGAAGAGACCTTAACCGCACCGAGTAGCGATTCCACATCAACTCAAGGAAAACGGCGTTCGGAAACTCCTGTAAAAATTTGAAGGCGATCCAACGATCTAATCGAAAGTTATGGCCCTTTCGAACCAGTACGCTAGTCTCGAGCGAGGAGACTTACTCCTCACCGAGTAGCGATTCCACATCTACTCTAAGGAAACAACGAACTGAAACTCCTGTAAATATTTGAGGGAGATCAAACGATCAGATCAAAAGTTATGGCTCTTTCGAATCGGTACTCTCGTCTGGAGCGAAGAGATCTCCGCCGCACCAAGTAGCGATTCCACATCTACTCCAAGGAAAATGGCGTCCGGAAACTCCTGTAAAAATTTAAGGGCGATCCAACGGTCGGATCGAAAGTTATGGCCCTTTCCAACTGGTACGCTAGTCTCGAACGAGGAGACTTCCGCCTCACCGAGTAGCGATTCCACATCTACTCTAAGAAAACAGCGTCCTGAAACTCCTGTAAAACTTTAAGGAAGATCCAACGATAGGATCCAAAGTTATGGCCCTTTCAAACTGGTACTCTGGTCTGGAGGGAAGAGACCTTCGCTTTGTCGAGTAACGATTCCACATCAACTCAAAGGAAAACGGCGTCTGAAAACTCCTGCAAAAATTTGAAGGCGATCCAATGGTCGGATCCAAAGTTATGGCCCTTTCGAACCAGCACTATGGTTTGGATTGCAAAGCCCTCCGCCGCACCGATAACGATTCCACATCTACTCCAAGGAAAACGGCGTCCGGAAACTCCTGTAAAAATTTGAATGCAATCCAACGATCGGATCGAAAGTTATGGCCCTTTCGAACCGGTATGCTGGTCTTGAGTGAGGAGACTTCTACCTGACCGAGTAGTGATTCCACATCTACTCTAAGGAAACAGCGTCCTGAAAGTCCTTCAATTCCTGCTTTAGCTTTCTAAGTTTGCAGCACAATTGATACATTGGACAAACCCCCAAATTTTGATCCCATACTTTCTTCACAACGGGCATGAACTTGTCATGATTCATCCACATATCGAAGAATCTGAATGGTTTCTTTATTTCTCTCCCTTTGATACCACCTCTCCTTTTGAATCATCATTTTCTTTTGCCATAACACCTCATCACAATACATGAAATCCCTTCGGTTTCTAGGCTGCCAAAAACCTTCCCAATGGCCTATGGTCTCATCCTTAAAACCACCATCACCAATATCATCAATGTCCTCCTCAGAATCCGCATAATCAACCCACCTTGGCCTTTCAGCCCCACTGCCATTGTTTGATTTCGATTCAGCCCCAAACTTTCTCACATCTTGGTTACATGTTCCAGCCATGTTACCATATTTTCCCACCTTCTCAAGTCTGTCATAGACGTTCCCCGTCACGAAATTCATTCTTTCCATCATCTTCGTCATGACTTGCATTTGGAATTTAAGTTCTAAATCATGAGGGGGTGGTGTGTTTTTTTGATCTGACATGATAATACCTGCAAAAATTGGTTAGTAGTAAAAAAATAAAATCCTCACATCGCTCGTGTTTCGCTCAAACACTCTTAATATCCTCACACGCTCACACCTCTCGTCTCACCTTCTTGTGGAACTCAAACCAACACCAAATAGAACCAACTTCGCAGCGCAATCCAAATATGTATATATGACTCAAGAAGCAATAAAAACCAGAAAACAAGGAAAAACAAAACTGTGATAATAGTCTCGCGAGTAGCAAGTGAATCTATTCGAAATATGAATGAAACTGAAGACTCGAATAAAAACAGAAACAAAATATGCAAAATGATGAAATGACACGACCAAAAGATTGATGTCTTCTCCCAAGTGTAGAAGTGTCGAAGTAATAAATAACCCGGTAAGACCGGGGTCGAACCACAGGGAGGTTAATTGTATAAATTATAGAAAACAACAATGATATAACAACAATAGTAACAACAACAACAACAACAACAATAATACTAGTAGTAGTATTAGTAGTAGTAGTAGTAGTAGTAGTAGTAAAAATAGTAATAGTAATAGTAATAATAATAATAATAATAATACCAATAATACTATTAATAATGACAATAATAAAGATGATGAAGAAGAAGTTGATGAGAACTTCGAGATGGAGGATTAACGTAAGGATTAAACAATGATAACAACAAATGTCAAGGTTAGAGGATCCACTAATGGTATTTCAAACAAGTATAGTATAAACTCTTTTTATTACTCAAATGGAAACCACACATAAAGGAGGTTCCAATCATATTATAAATTGTTAACATGATTACATTAGTTATCTTATTCGAATAAGGCTAATACTTGTAAATGTTGTCAGACATTCATGATTATAACTTATGTTAATAACAAATCAAGTTCCTTTCATAGCACAGGTGTCGGTTATACCATACAGTATGAGCTATGAAAGTGCCAAGTATTTGTTGTACCAAGTGTTATACAACATAAATCTAGATTAACCATTTAACAAGCAAAGTATTAAAAGTGAACAAGATAACAAATATAAAGCATGTTAGTATCCAACATTAAGGTCCATGTTAAGTTTATATTATACTTATTCTTACACCATTAGTGTAACCTTTTCACCTTGACATAATTAACTTAGTTAAATATAATGAAAGAAAGAAACATAAATAAACAAGGAAAGGAAATGAAAAGCATAAGCAAGAGATTAATTTAAGCAAAACTTAAGCATTTTACAAAATATAAAAAGAGAGCAAGAGCATGATCTTGATCTGAAAACCAAGATGCCTAAATACATGGCAAATGCCTCCTTTTATAGGCCAAAATTCGGAACTATTGATTTGTTGACTAATTGATGAATGGGTGGCCACATCTTGACTTGGTGAGAATTCTTATCTTCTTGTCTGCCAAAAACGTCATTGATAATGTCATAATTTGAATAGACTTCAAATCATAAAAGTTCTAGGAAATTGTCTCATCTTTCCAGGGTAAACATTGGAGATCATTTAGACTTCTAGAACTCGAGATATGGGCTGAACATCGAGCGATTATGTCCGGGCGCAGGATTCGGACTTCTTCGTTGTTGCTACAATTTGGACTTGCAAACGGCCTTGTTAAATCTTGAGCTCCTATAAAAGTTGTTGGCCTATATCTCACCTTTCCATCCATATAAAGTAGACCTAAATCCGAGATCTACAACTCCAGATATGACCTGATTACCAAATAATGTTCTAGTTTGGACTGCACCAACATCTCTTTTCTAAGTTTGGTCATCTCTTTGTCCTTTCAATTTCAGTGCTTCAACTCATCAATCAATTCTTTCATTTATGTGATAGGCTTGCATTTAAGATGAACATTTACCATAAATTAAAGGTATCTTATATTATTAGATATGTTATTATAAAACATGTTTTAGTTAAGGAGTTATTGATACTTCAAGTGCAAAATGATGATATAAAACCTTGATAAAAATACACTTTTAAGTACTTATCATGAAACAACACCCAAATATGTTGGATATGTTGAAAATATATTGCAAGAAACAGAAACAACAGAAAGAAAGCGAATTTCAAAAGTTGACGCAAAACAGACTCATTTACGACAAGTTAAGTCTGAATCTGGAACCTAAAGTAACTGATGTCCAATTGAGTGCGATATCAATCCAAATAGAGAAAATATAAAGTTTGAGAAATTTACAATAATTTTTGATATACTAATGCAAAAACGTTATGAATCAGACCTAATTAGACCCGAAATTGAAAACCAAAGCAAATGATATCCAATTGACCCCATAATCAATATGTGGTGCGAGTAGGACTCCAGTAATCAGAATCCTAAATTTGACCTAATTCCGAGTTGATTTGATCCAAGTTTCCATTGTTTAGTGTTTTGCGGCAGAAACCAATAAATGTCTTTTTGAATGACTTTTTTTTTTCTTTTTTCTTTTTTTTATGCTACTGATATATTTTGGACAGGAATCGAATGAAATAACTAAATTTTTTTTATATGCTACAAAATCAAGGAGAAGAAATTGGACATTAAGGAATTTTTGCGGAAACAACAAGAAACGAAAATTTCAGAAGGATATAACCTGATTAATAGAGCCAAGCTCTGATATCAAATTATATGAATCTCGTGATAACATGGTCTCGCAACCCACACGCAAAGACACCAATTCCCGGAAAGCCAATGAAATCAGGTTTGATAAGAGTGTGACACAAAAATAACTTGTACCTAGGCACCAGCACTATTAGAAATGAAAACCCCTAGCTACACTTGGAAAATATGTTGCAGCCCATTAAAGATCTTTGTTCCCAAAATAAGCTGCCACATCTTTTTAGGAAAAGAATCCTAGCCAAATAGGATGTCCACAAGTCAAAAGGAAGTAAATAACAAAATTTGTACAACCTCTGTTGACCAGTGTTTTGATGCCTTCCCAAACTCCTATTGACCTTAAAATTTAACCCAAGGTAGGACAATATGTCAGGAGACAGCACATAAACTTGCAGCTTGATCCAACGGTCGAATTGAGAATTGTGACTATTGCCGTAAAACTGGATAGGTGCACATTTTACATCAGAATCCGAATTTGACCTTTCCTGGATGGTATCACTGGTGGTATTTAATGACAAATTAGTTATTTTTATTATTTTCTTTCATGTTTGGGCTTAATTAATACTTTGTTTTTCAGTTAGAATCTAAGGCTTATTTGGATCAGGCTATGGGCTTTTTAGTTTACAGTTTTTGGGTCAATTTTTTATGTGGGTTTGTTCAGCCCACTAGGGTAGATCCATTAGGGTTAATTTTTAAGAACTATTTAAACATATGTAACTAGAATTTCGGCAGCCATTGATGAATATTACTTCTAAATTTTTCAGTTTTAACGTGTGATAATGATTCTTGCATTCTTCAGTTCTTAAACGAATTGAATCTGACTTATCGAAGATTAACTGGCTTCATGACGTCATTCAACTTCATTCCAAAAGTGTTGATGACTTTGGGAAGGTTTCCATTATGTCACACTCGCATCAGACCTATTTCAGCTTTCCGGGATCAGATCTCAATCTTGATTGTGGGTTACATGACCACGTAATCATGAGATTCACATCACTAGCTCTGCCTAACGAAGACCAGAGTAAAGAGGCATCCAACTATGAAGGCCCCTACATGCTATGTTGGTATATGATGGTCAGTCAAAAACAAAGCAGAATGAGTGCACTATGCATAGTATCTGGGGGAGCCTTATGTTAACAAAGATGGATGGAGATGACTTGTTTAGGCCTGTGAATTATAACTTTGTAAAAAAATACTATGCATAGTATACTGATTCTGCTTTCAATTAATAAAATTTGGTTACTCAATCTCAATACATGTGTATTTTCTATAAAAAGATGATCTCAAAATTTCTCCTAAACAAAGTCTTTTTTAGATTTGGTTTTTGTTAAACGATTCCGAGGAAATTAATGATATATCAAAAGACAACCCCCTGGGAGGTGACTAAATATCTAAAACCAAAACAAATGACCCAACCATCAAGTTCTTGTTGTGAGAAAACTACGTAAAAAAAGACAATGAAGTTTTTTATAAATCATAAAATCACAAAATAAACTCAAAAGACAGTTACAGCGGTAAAGCCAAAATTTATCAGTCCTAACCAATATTACTTAAAATGAAAAAAGGCCATCTTTGATATCCATAAAGTAAATATATCCATTGCAATCCCCTTTTAATTCTGGTACAATACTTCTTTTAAAGAGAAACCTTGACCTGGGTTACACCCCCGCGCTAGGGGCAAGTGAAATGATTTTGTTGGTAAAAAAGTTGAAGGCCACATCAGAATTGGTGGTAAAAAGATTATTAAACCCAAAGTTTTAGAAAGGACTAAAAGTCAAAAGCCTTAGAGGGAATCCAAGGAAACCTAAAAAAGGGTTGTAAGGAAGTCAAAAGCAGACATTGCCTACACTTAGAGACATATCAAGTTCTAATGCCACGATTCGATGCTGAAAGTTTCATCTTAAAAAAAATGAAGCCTAAGATGGAGCCTTTAGCACCTAATTTTCCCTTTAAATCAAGTTTCTATATGGACAATAAGTCATATGTCAATCGTTTGATTTTGATGACATTGAGAATTCTTGTTTGGAAAAGAGAAAGCATTTTTTGGATTATGATGAAGTTTCCTATCCAATTTTAAAAGACAAAACTTGCCAATAAAAGTATGGTGGTCTTATGGCATTTGTTCTACAAAGATAACAAAGGAGTTAATGAGTAAACTCTTATACAAAGTATAATGGTGACCCAGGTTTAAAACCTTTAAACACCGTTTAAGCCTGTAAACTCTTTTCTTTGTGGACCATGCAACCCAACCATCATTACGTACCTAAAAAGTCATTTCTAATCAAGCAAGATAGACTGATAAATGGCGCACTTAAGGAATCAGTTGTGAAAATAATGATGAAATAAAAAACTTTTTTGTCTTTTGTTCGTGTCGAGAGAATCCAAACACAAGACTTCATACGAGTAATTAACCCTTCTCAAAGTAGGTCATCTCCTACATTAAGCGCCATGATGAAAACACCTTTTGACATAACATTAATGAATCTTAGATTTTTGAAAAGACAAGGTAAATCTTGCAAAATCTTTGTAAGGGAAATCACCTAAACTCCCCAAAGCGTGTGTCAAAAGTGTCAAAAGTTCACAATGTTGTCATAAGATAAAGAGTTTCTAAATTGTTCCCAATTCAAGATGATATTAACCGTAGCCATAAAAGAAGGCTACACAAGGTAACCCGACGCTCTAGCAACTCGCATGAACTTACTCGGGTGAAACGAAGAGAAAAGCCAGCTAGAACAACCATCCTAAAAATTACAAACCTCGTTGAAGATTATGATGAAAATGACCTAAATTATAAAAAAAAACATGCGTTACATATGATCTAACCTCAAAATTGAAATATTGATTGCCTTTCAATAAAAAGAATGATGAAATTTATGAGTAGAAGACAAGAGGGCTCCATCCGCGTAATGTAAACACCCAAAAACTGGTATTTGTTTTAATATACCTTGAAAGAGTATTTTGTTTTGATCTTTGAAAAAACAAAAGGATTTGGTCCAAGTATTAACTTGCACAAAAGGAGGGGCAAGTTTGTGAATCATATGGGTCTGATTTGGGCAGCAAAGTAGGCTTGTTGTGAGCTTGTATTGAGTTTGATTTGGGTTATATTTTAATGAGTATGTGATTAGTACTTAAAAGTGTATTTTTATCAAGGTTTTATATCATCATTTTGCACTTGAAGTATCAATAACTCCTTAATTAAAGCATGTTTTATAATATCATGTCTAATGCTATAAGATACCTTTAATTTATGGTAAATGTTCATCTTAAATGCAGGCCTATCACATAAATGAAAGGATTGATTAATGAGTTTAACTACTGAAATTGAGAAGACAAAGAGAGGGCTAAGAGACATCGGTCATACAGAGACAAATATCCTTTTGAGAAAGTATTCTCGCGACCCAACTTCTAAGTTTGGGAAATCCCTCTTGGTGAAGCCTCTGCTTCAGCTTATACTTTCGTCGAGTTAGGATCTCAGACAAATGAGACTGGAAGTTTAATGAGTTAGGCCGGCAAACACCAAAACCTCATGGCCTTTGCCAGAAAAATCACTAAAGGTGCCAATCACTAAAGAGGAATACCCCGAACCAAAAAGGGGATGTTTTCATGAACAAATCTCTCCAGATCTTGCCCACACAGCTGAACACTCCGCTCATACGGATAAAGCCCACTCAAGTTAGTATCCCCGATCCCGACCTCGTCTTAGCACCCACGTGAGGGATCTTTCCTGCGGAGGGCATGAGGGAGTGAGACTGAGAACCTCATGTTGGCAGTCTTATCCGCCCTAGATTAGATGATTGGTAAATGAAAAACAGGAACTTGGGTACACTTCTTTTTAAGCATGCGTAGGAAAAGTTTGAGCTCCGCCTTCCTACCCGCTATTTCATAGTTGTTTCAGAGGGGATGATGAAAGAGATAAAGAAGGATCTCTTAGAAAAGAGATGTTGGTTCAGTCCAATCTGGAACACCATTCGGTTATTGTATCATAATTAGAGCTGTAGAACTTGGATTTAGGCTTGGTTTATATGTATGGAAAGCTAAGACATATGCCTAAAACTTTCAAGAAGAGTCCAAGATTCAAAAAGACCATTTTTAAGTTCAAATGGTAAAAACAACAGAGAAGTCAGAATCTGTCCTGAAGCCCAGACACTGTGATGCGGATCAACCCAACACCAAGCGTAATCATGCTAACGACCCATTGGAGGTGCCAATTGGGCCAATCACAAAAGCTAGGGAAAAGAAGATTAAAGAAGCATTGAATGGGCTTGTTCAGAACATATGGAGCAAAATGAACCTAGAGGGGTTTGGGACATTTAAGGAGCATGAAGGACAACCTTTAATTCATCTAGTTCAGGTCCAAGAAGAGCCCAATTCGTGTGGAAGAAGGGGTTGATGTGTCCGGCCCAATACCAACCTTGTTAGGCTTGTTATTTTTTCTAATGCTACAAGGATAAAAAGTGAGCAATTTATTCTCCTAATTAAGTAAGGAAGTTGGCCATATCTTATTCCTAAAAAGGGGAGGACTATTTAATGCTTTTCCTAACTTAGAAAGGAAAGTAATTAAATCAGCAACAAAGGTGGAAATTTGTTTTCTTATTTGTCCAAGTTAAACAAGGAAATCCAAGTTAATCAAGGACATCAAAGGGGGGGCAGCAACACAAACTTTCCAAATCAGATTTTTCCTAGTTTATTTAAGACTTCTTAAGGGTGACAAATCTAATTCTAGCATATTTAGCATGATAATTTTTGGATTTTTATTATTTTTATTATTTTCTTCTTAGTTTTTGGGTTATTATTACTTATTTGGGCTAATTGTAAGTAGGCTTCATATAAGTCCACCTAAGGGGGTCCATTAGGGTTTCTTTAAGTCTAGAATCAGTATAAATAAAAGCATAAACAAACATGTAAGGTTACGCAATTTTCAAATCAATAAACTTCTTTACTGCACTTATTGTGTGTTGGTGAGATAATCTCTCTTCCTTGGTTCTCTAAAGAACTGAAAACGACTTATCGAAGAACAGCTATCTTCGTGGCATCATCCTTATACTTCTCGTTCGTGAATTAATATTCGTTGGGTGGGGGTCTCCGTTTCCAATAGTGTTGGTACCTAGGTACAAGTTATCTTTGTGTCACACTTCTATCAAACCTGATTTACTTGGCTTTCCAGGAATTGATGTCTTTGCGTGTGGGTTGCGTGACCATGTGATGTCCAAATGCATCGATTTTTATTTTGTTGGAAAGCTGAGATAATTTCCTAGAACTTTCATGAAGACTGTTCGTTCAAATTCTGATGTTAGTAATGATGTTTTGTTCAGACAATAAGATAAGGATTGTCACCAAGTCAAGATGTGGCCACCCACTCAACAATTAGTCATCAAATCAATAGTTTCAAATTTTGGCATATAAAAGGAGGCATTTGTCATACATTTAGGCATCTTGGTTTTCAGATTAAGATCATGTTCTTGCTCTTTCTCTTTATATTTTGTTTATATTAGTAATGCTTAAGTTTTGTTTGTATTAATATCTTGTTTATGCTTTTCGTTTCCTTTCCTTTACTTTGTTAACTTATATCTTATTTATGTTCTTATCTTGTTTATTTATGTTTCTCTCTTTCATTATGTTTAGCTAAATTTATTATGTCAAGGTGAAAAGGTTACACTAATGGTGTACGAATAAGTATAGTATAAACTCAACATGGACTTTAATGTTTGATACTGACATGTTTTGTATTTGTTATCTTGTTCACTTTTAATACTTTGCTTGTTAAATGGTTAATCTAGATTAATGTTGTATAACCCTTGGTACAACAAATACTTGGCACTTTCATAGCCCAACCGTATGGTATGACCGACACCTGTGCTATGAAAGGAACTTGATTTGTTGTTAACATAAGTTATAATCATGAATACCTGACAACATTTACAAGTATTAACATTATTCGAATAAGATAAATAATGTAATCATGTTAACAATTTATAATCCGATTGAAACCTCCTTTGTGTGTGGTTTCTAGTTCAGTAATAAAAAGAGTTTATATTATACTTGTTTGAAATACCATTAGTGGATCCTCTAACCTTAACAATTATTTTATCCTTGTTTAATCCTTACATCAATATCACATCTCAAAGCTCTCTTCAACTCCTTTTCTGTTATTATCTATTTCTTTATTTATAGTTTATACAGTTAACCTCTATGTGGTTCGACCCCGGTCTTGCCAGGTTATTTATTACTTCGACACTCCTACACTTGGGAGAAGACATCAACTTTTTGGTTGTGTCAAAATGGGTTTAGGCAACATGGAGTCCAAAGTTGGCTTGGGCTAATTAGGATGTTTGGATCATTTTCTTTGAAAGATCAATAAAATATTATCCTAAAATTGAAAAGAAAATTTGTTTATTATTGTCCTTATTATTTATGAGAATATTTAGAAACAAATGAGGAAGTTTCCTAGTCATGCAAAGAAACTAAAAGTAGTTCTTAGATCTGAATCCTAGACTTGGATGGATTATTTAATGCTAAATATTTGATTCTACTAGTCAAGGAAAGAAAGTGATAAGCGGCTATAAGGAAAATTAATTTATAAAAATATTTTCCATATTCGTAAGAGGAATCCTAATCCAACAAGGAAAGAAGACTTCAACAATTAAATTTCTATTTAGATCATATTTCCTAGCATCTAAAGGATTTTTAAAGTTGGCTAAGCAATTTCAAAGCTCCCTATGAAATATTTGGGAGTTATCTCTTCTCTCATCCAAACTAAAGACTGTTTATTGTAAGGGCCTCGTGGATCGAATCACCTCTAAAGTTCGACATTGGACTTGTAAAACACTCTCATATGCAGGATGGGTACAACTAATTAATTCAGTCTTGTTTTCCATACAGGTCTATTGGGCATCTCTTTTCCTCTTACCTGGGCAAGTAATTAAAAATATGGAGCAAATTATGAAATCCTTTCTTTGGTCAGGTTCAGATATGAGAACTACTGGGGCTAAAGTGGCTTGGGATCAGGTATGTCTTCCAAAAAAGGAGGGGGGGTCAGGAATAAAAAGGATAACAGAATGGAACAAGATTGCTTTGTTGAAACACATTTGGAACCTGTGCAATGACTTAGATGGCTCAATCTGGTCTACTTGGATCAGATCCAATCTGTTGGGAGGTAGGAATTTCTGGACAATCAAGACGCTAGAGAATTGCTCTTGGGCTTGGGGAAAGATTCTAAAGCTCAGATCCTTAGCATGGCCAAAGATGAAGTACATCATAGAAGATGGAATGACAACCTCTCTATGGTTTGACAATTGGCATCCTTACAGCCCACTCGCGGATTCTTACGAGGAAAGATTCATCTATGATTCAGGTATAGAAAAGAACGTGAAGGTGAATGTACTGATTCATAACTTAGAATGGAAAATTCCTACCACCCAAGCTATTGGCTGACACCCCATTGTAGAAGCTATTCCTTCCAATTCTAATCCTAAGATGGGGTAAAAGGATGAGATAGTTTGGTTGGATTCGTCAAATCACAGATTCTCGGTCAAAGTAGCTTGGGAGCAACTAAAAATTCATCGTCAGATGGTTGAATGGCATGACATTGTGTGGTTCAAGAATGTTGTTCCAAGACATTCGTTTCTTCTATGGATGGCTGTCTAACATAAACTCACAACTCAAGATAGACTTCATCGGTTTGGTATACATGGTCCCAATAGATGCTCACTCTGTCTCCGCAACAATGAAGATCACAACCGCTTATTCTTTGAATGCTCCTATACTAAAGCGATCTGGTGGGATGTTTGTGACAGATGCGACATTCCAAGAATGACAAAAGGCTAGGATGAATGGATTCGATGGGCCACTGTCACTTGGCATGGCAAGAGTTTTGTCAATTTTTCTCGTAAACTGAGTTTCGCAGCTACAGTGTATCATGTATGGCAAGAATAGAATGCAAGGATTTTTGCTGGAATGTCTAGAACTTCAAATTTGGTCTTTAATCAAATTGAATGTATCATTCGCGATAAGCTTTATTTGATGAGGAACGGAACCAACAAATGAAAACAAAAGGATCCAAAGAGCTTGGAGGGTTAATAACATAGATTCTTAATTTGATAGTTAGCTGGTTGTATTGGTTTCCCTAACAAATCTAGTGAGGTCTCAGTTTTCTGTTCAGTGGCTAGCCTGTAGCCATCTGTTGTTTTATGTTTCTGTTCTCATTGTAAATCTGGGGTATGCCCTTATAATCTTTGTATCTTCTTCTTTTAATACATTCGTAAACTTATATAAAAAAAAAAGTATCTGGGAAGTTGGATCTCGACCAAGAGTTATTTAAGATAAAGAATTAAGATATTTTGTTTTTTTTCTTTCTATTATATACGGCATCAACAAGCTATTACCTAGACTAGTTGTTTTCATTATTATTTTTATGTTTGAGTTTATTTATTACTTTGGTTTTCAGCTAAGATCCTAATGCGAACCTTGTGATCACGTGATCCACAATCAAGATTGAGATTTGATCCCGGAAAGCCGAAATAGGTCTGATAGGAGTGTGACACAATGAAAACATGCCCCAAAGAACCAACACTATTGGATTGAGTAGAATGACGCCACGAAACCAGTTAATCTTTGATAAGTCAGATTCAGTTCATTCAAGAACTGAAGAATACAAGAATCATTCTCACCCGTTAAAACTGAAAAAATTCAGAAGTAATTATCATCAAAGATGTTGAAATGTTGGCTTACATGAGTTTAAATAATTCTTAAAAAAATTAACCCTAACGGACTCCTTGTGTGGACTTATATGAGGTCCACTCAAAACTGACCCAAAACCCTAAACTGAAAAGCTCATAACTTAATCCAAACAAGCCTTGGATCCTAATTGAAAACAAAATATTAATTAAACCCAAACATGAAAGAAAATAATAAAATAACTAACTTGTCATTAAATACCACCAGCCCTTCTTTCCTTGTGTAGCTAGGATAAATAAGGAATCTTTATAAGCAAAGGATTCTAAAACATTAATAAATCCTTGCCACACTTGGAGATTATATTGCAGCTCATTAAATATCCTTGTGGAATGAGGAAATTCCCAAAACAAGCTCCCATATCCTTGTAGGAAAATGATTCTTGCCAAATAGGAAGTCCACAAGTCAAAAGGAAGTAAATAACAGAATTTGTATAGCCTGTTCGGACCTATATTGCAAGTCCTTTTCGAACGTGGATACTCCTGAAAATGTACCCCAACATAGAAAAACACCTTTGGAATCTTTTGGTAAAGTTTCAGCTCGATCCAACGGTTGGATTTGAAGTTATACTTAATAGCGTAAAACTAAACGATAAAAACTTTTACGCCAAAATTTGAATATGATCGTGCTTTGTTCGTATCACAAGGCTGAACCGTATCAGATCCAGGTCTTGTCTGGATCAATGTTTGGGCTTACTAGTAAAGTTTTAAGGTTAGTTTTATTAAGTGGTTCCATTTATCCCACAATGGTAGATCCATTATGGTTAATTTCTCATAATTATTTAAACATATGTAAGCCTAAATTTAGGACTTTTGATCAATAATACTTCTGAACTTTTTAATTAACGTGTAAGATATTCTTTTATTCTTTGGTTTTTGAATGAACTGAATTTGACTTATCGAAGATTAATTGACTTCGTAGCATCATCGACTTCATTCCAATATTGCTGGTTCCTTGCAATAGTTTCTCATTGTGTCACACTCCTATCAGACTTCTTTCGATATTCTTTTTCAATGTTTAGCTTATTAATTACAAACATGTGGATGAAAATTAGAAATTTATTAGTTATTACATTTAACAAAAATTTTTTTATAATTTTGATTTCATTTTTGAAAATAGATCGATCAACAATTAACATTTAAAATCTAACGAATATTTTTTTATAATTTTGATTTTGTTTTTGAAAGTCGATCGAGCAATAGTTAACATTTAAACTCTAAAGAAAAAAAAGTATTGCTCTTAAAGTTATCAATTAATAAAGTATGAGGATGCTATGTTACAATTAAATTTATTTGTTTGTCTTGCTAATGAGCATGGATAGTAAATTTGTTATAGTTACATAACAATTTATTAGAAAACAAAACATATAGGAAAATAACCTATGTATCAATCCATTGTCCATTCACTACCTCAAGTCACAAAATTTCCTCTTAATTAACACGTTGGTAATTAATGAAATTGTGGAAAACTTTGAACCAAAATGAACTTTCTTAGCTACCTTTATTGATCCTGCAAAACAAGTTTCTCATGGAATGAGGGACACTACGATGTGTAAGTTAATTTTGATTGTTTGTTGATTTAAGGATAAGCAAGTAAAATTTATGGAAAAAGTCTATCTCTTTCGGGTAGTTTTTAAGATCTCGAGCTCTGATGATCAATTCTTATAGAAATTTTCTATGTCTCCCCTTTTCCATGATGATAGTCCAAGGCCGCAAGTCAAGTGGCTGTGCTTTTCCAATAATACGACCAAAGGCGTTAAGATATATGCCATGGCGAGTTGTGGTTGGTTTGGAGAACGAAGCTTGATTCACTGCATTTCTCCTCCAATAAAAGTGGTGGCATGAAGAATTTGTGAGGTTATATGTAAAAGAAAGGGAAATAAGTTATGGGATTGTGTATAGAAATAAATAAAATATATTTGCACGATAGAAGAAAGAGCAGGAGAAAATACGTATAAAAATATACATAAAAATATGCTCAAAAATAAAATAAAAATGCACAAACAGGGTTCGTTTTTTTTCGTATATGGGTTACGCCTAAAGGCGAGCCCAAATGTATGAGCTGCACCATTAGGGAAGCCTAGCTTACTTGGGTTGATGAGGCATGCATCCTAGCTCGATAGGGTTGAATCAGGCGAGTTGGATCAAACATTTTAGCTTTTTTTGCTTGGCAAATCATTTGTTAGCCTTTTCAAACAAGGTGTTTCAAAAGCTTAACTTAGCAGAAAAAAGAGAAAAAACAAAAATTTATAGATGTTACATGTTATTTATTTTGTTCATACAAATTTTATCAATAGTTTTTAAGGATCCTTGATCATTTTAGAAACAATTAGTTATCGTACCTTGGGATAATGGTCATAGAGACCCGGAGACATATATAAAGACTTAGTGAAGACGTGTCACCACTGTTCCTACAGTCCAAATGGCCTCTCCTGCAATTCTTGGATTTTTTAGGGTCTATTTTGTAATTTTTACATGCTACAATATGTATTTAAATTACTGTTAGTAGTTTGTTTAATTTCTGTTATTTGTTTAACATGTAATTATAGTGTATGTGTAAAACATAATAAAAAGAGAATGTGTGTGTGTGTGTGTGTGTATCTTCTATATGTATTTTTTTTTATGTATTTTTGAATGATAAAACCCAAAAAAAAATGAATGAAAAAAAAAAGAATATAATATTTTAATTTGTATATGGTCAAGTATCTGAAGGACAAGTAAAATTATGTTATATTTCCCGTGAAAATGTAAGAACATGTTTCTACATATATTTTGGGATTTAATAATTGATTTATTGAAGCCTTTAGAATTTGATTAATATTTTAATATTTTAATTTGTATATGGTCAAGTATTTAAAGGACAAGTAAAATCATGTTGTATTTCCTGTGAAAATGTAAAAACATGTTTCTACATATATTTTGGGATTTAATAACTGATTTATTAAAGCCTTAAGAAATTGGTTAATATTTTAAAATTTTAAATCACATCAAACCACAAAACATCTTACCTCAGGTAGGGTGCGCTAGGGTGCTAATACATTCCCTAGCTACAATCAGTCCCTTACCCTTGAATCTCTGACAAAGACCAGTACACTCGGGTCTCCTAGTAACCTTCAATTAAATACTAGATGGTGATTCCCAAAGAACCAAATCAAGCAAACGAACGAAAATCACCAACGACGCCATGCGGGGGACGTGCGACATTCTTTATCTATTTTCAATTGTTTTTTACTAAACCACCATAAATTGTTAAATATTGGCTTCTTGGTTTCTATATGGCTGATCAGCCATATGTATAACAATTGCTCACAGTATCTTAATGCCTTATTGCCAATCTTCCTATAGTGATTGAGTGTTAGGATTGTTTCTGCTAGTATTGCCACAGTGGGATTTATCAGACTGTTTTTGTATTTAATGAAAGTTACGGGCCAATTTGCCCTTTGTTTTTTAGTGATTGAGATACCAATTGGGCCAATTACAAGAACTAGGGCAAATAAGCTTAAAGAAGTATTGAATAGGCTTGTTTTGAACATATGGAGAAAGATGGACCTGAAGGGGCTCGAGACATTTAAAGAGCATGAAGGACAACCTTTAATTCATCTAATTCAGGTCCAAAAAAAGCCCAATTCGTGTGGAACAAAGGGCTGATGTGTCCGACCCCATACCAGCCTTGTTAGGCTTTTTTTTTTCTAATACTCCAAGGATAGAAAGTTAGCAATTTATTCTCCTAATTAAGTAGGGAAGTTGGCCAGATCTTGTTCCTAAAGAGGGGAGGATTATTTAGTGCTTTTCCTAACCTAGGAAGGACAGTAAGTAAATCAGCAACAAATGAGAAAATTTGTTTTCTTATTTGTCCAAGTTAAACAAGGAAATCCAAGTTAATCAAGGACATCAAAGGGGTAGCAACATAAATTTTCCAAATCAGATTTCTCCTACTTTATTTAGGACTTCTTAAGGGTGAAAATTTGATTCTAACATATTTACAATGGTAATTTTTGAATTTTGATTATTTTCTTTTAGTCTTTGGGTTATTATTACTTATTTGGGTCAATTGTAAGTGGGCTTCGTATAAGTCCTCCTAAGGGGGGTCCATTAGTTTTTTTAAGTTCAGAGTCAGTATAAATAAAAGCATAACCAAACATGTAAGGGTTAGACAATTCATATTAATAAAACTTCTTATTTGCCGCACTTGTTGTATGTTAGTGGGATAATCTCCCTTCCTTGGTTCTCTAAAGTACTGAAAACGACTTATCAAAGAACAACTGGCCTCGTGGCGTCATCCTTATACTTCTCGTTCGCGAATCAATATTTGTTAGGTGAGGGTTTTTCGTTTCCAATAATATGGGTGCCTAGGTACAAGTAATTTTTGTGTCACACTCCTATCAAACCTCAATTACTTGGCTTTCCAGGATTTGGTGTCTTTGCATGACCACGTGATCACGAGGTTCGCATCACTTTCATCCTTCGAACACTTCTTCTATTATCTTCCACTTCAAACCATCGGTTCTTTTCTCTGACATTTTATGTAAATATGGAATCTTGGTTAACTTGGCTAAGTTAGTTATCACACGTTGTCGAGCTTTTAGTGGAGGTAAACTTTGTATAAATCTCTGGGGAACTTGGTGAGGAAACCATATTCCTTTAGGGTGGGGTGTCTATGTCCTTGAAGGTGAAGCAACGGTATTTGGGGTTCCAAAGGTGCAACATAGCTTTAATGGTTGAATTATGGGTAGGCACCTTCGTGATTTCTACCAATCTCCCATATTTCTTTAAAAAAATAATCTTCACAGATGCTTCTCATATGTGAAAGGAGTTTTTTCAAGTCGTTTCCTAAGCTGCTCATGTTATTGATGGGTGACAACTTACTGTCATCTAGTCTCAAGCAATCACTCCTCTTTTAATAGTTGCAGGGATTTAGATTTTAACACGTATTCGATATAAGTCGTTTTTAAATAATGGCCATGCTATCAGTCCAAAATCCTGCAATTCGAGATGCTCAAGGTTAAGTAGTTCTTAATGTAACAATGTTTATTTAGAGGTCATATCTTAATTCCTTTACATGAGATAGGAATAGACACTATCTAGTCTCAAAATGATCTCTTGTTGTCCTTGTGATCACCTTTATAAAGGTAATATAGGGGCTCAGTAGGTAGTGAGATGACTCGTATATCAATCCCTACTAGTTCAATCACTCAATAAAGAGTTGAATGGTTTTGCTAACTTAAACCCTAACTGAAAGTCATAGGGTAAGTCGTTACTCCCTTACCTAACTTAAAGTTTTCACATGTGTCCCGAAGCAGTAAAAAATGTATGAAAATATGTGTTTACATTTAATATCTATGCACGGGCAGGATAAAAGCATGCTAAGTGTAAATAAAAGAGGCAAACAAAAAAAATATGGGAATTTAAACACATTGCAAATACACAGACCACATAAAACACAAAGCTCAGCCTAATACTATTAAAAAACAATACATCCCCAATGAAGTTGTCATTCTGTTGCATATGTGCGAAAGTCAAGTAAAGGCCGAAGTAGTCACCACTTAGTTGTTTGGTTTATAGTCGCTAGAAAACCCAAGTATACTGGTTTTATCAGAGATTTGAGGATAAAGGACTGGTTGTGGTCAAGGAAGGTATTAGCACTCCTAACGCACCCTACTTGAGGTAAGCCATTTTGTGTGGTTTAATATGGTTTAGGGGGTTTAGGATTGAGATTTACTTGTATGAATAAATCTGGTGTTAAGGATTTATTATAAACTCATATACCCAAATAAATTCTTAGGAAAAATATTCTTTGTAATTTGTGTATTACAGTGAAAAATACTCCCAATTAAAATTGGTGAATATTTAAAACAACTCAAAGAATTTTTTGGTCAACTTAATATTTCAAATATCATCCTCACTTATAAGTCCAATGTTGGATTTTTAACCATTAATTCTCATGAATTAAAAAATGGTGATTTATTCAAATATTGGTCAAATTCTCATGGATTTAAAAAATTGATTATTAAACCTTAAAATACATGTCAAAACATATATATTTTCTTTGTTTTCATATGAAAATACTAAATGATATGATTTTTATATATATTTTTGAGAGATTTAGTCATATGCAACATCCAAAAAATGTTTTTTTTTATTTGTAGGTTTCTTGAAATAAAAATATGCCTGAAAGTTAAAAGAAATTTTCTCAAACATATCCTTAAACCAAAAAACAAAACAAAACAAAAGAAAAAAAAACAGATTTTATTATTATTATTATTATTATTATTATTATTATTTAATTTCTTTATCCCACTTTTTTACTATTTATTATTACTTATTATTGCAATTGGGTCAACTAGGAAGGGTAGACCCGGTCACAAACAGACCTGATCGGGTTGAAAAGTTGGTTGACTTGGTTGGTTTTACTCGACCGGGTCAACTAAAAACAAACCCACAAAAAAAACCAAAACCAAAACATATCAAAAGTGGTAAAAACACAAAAACTTAAAGATTTTTCAATCAAAACTTCTCAAAGCTAAAGAAACAAAATCAAACAAAAGAATGTTGTTCATCTCTCCACAAAACATAATTATCAATCTAGAGTTGATTTCGAACAAAGAAATGTATGGTTCTGTTTGTATTCCGCCATAGATCAAGAATCGAGGGTTCATTTGTCTTGATGATCAACACAGTTACATGATTTTTGCCAAAATCGGTTTCGGTTCAAAACTAAAACCTTATGATTTAAATCCATTCAAACTTGTTATTAATGTGAAAACTCCTGGGTTACTTATCAACGATGATGGGAAAACTTATGTGATCTGGAAATTAAACCAAATAAGCTGTGAAACTAGCACCTAAGATAAGATTCAATAGATGTATCTGCCTAAAACCGAGGAAAGCTGCCTAGAAATGCCCAGGAGCAATAATACACCTAGAATGGCGTTTTTGGCCTCTAAAGCGTGTCCTCCTTATCCCCACAGACCACACTATTTATGATGAACATGATGTGATTATAGCGAAAGAAACATCATAAAAACTTAAAGTGCATTGATTTTCAATCCTAAAAGCTATCAGCTCAAAACACAAAATCAATCTTCAAAAGAGTGAGCTTCAAAATCAAACCATTTTTGCTTAAAAGGTCATACCACTTACTTAGAAGCAGAGGCTATCCTTTCATTAACAAAAGGTGCCCCTACTCCTTTACAACCTTTGGCATCCATTAAACCAAGATTAATGGGCTATATTTTCCTTTAGTTTCTAGGATTACTAGGCTGCATGGAAGGTTATAAATAAACCTTGAATTAGTTCTATAATATTTTCCTTCTCTTCTTCTTACGACAGAATATGTATTTAATATTATAAGATTTTATTTTATTTTGTTTGCTAGAATCCAAGGCTTATTTAGGCTTAATTAATAGTTTGTTTTCAGCTAGGATTTAAGGCTTGTTTGGATCAAGTTATGGGCCTTTTTAGTTTAAGGTTTTTGAGTCAATTTTGTAAGTGGGTCAAATAAGTCCATTAAGGTAGATCTATTAGGGTTAATTTTTCAAAAATTATTTAAACTCATGTAATCTAAATTTCAACAGTCATTGATGAATAATACTTCTAAATTTTTTAGTTTTAACGTGTGAGAGTAATTCCTGCATTCTTCAGTTCTTGGATGATCTGAATCTGAATTATTGAAGATTAATTAGTTTTATAGCATTATTCTACTACATTCCAATACCACGCAAACAAACAATGCATAACATCCTTGACTTTGCTTTTCCTATCCATGAAACCTAACTTTCATGCTAGCTTGGTTCTAAAATACGAAGGAACAAAATAATTGTAATAACAAGTTTTCTCGTCATCCTATGTATCTTGCCATGCATCCCCAACTAATTTTCCAGTCTTTTTGTATTGAATATAGTCACAAAAATGTCGCTCATATATTTCCAAAGGTTACACACACACATGCATGGATTAGTATATACATTAACTCTAAAAAAATATTTTGATGGTTAATAAAGCATGTTCCTTTCTTTAGTTTTATAGTTTCAAAACATAATGAAAAGATTATTAAAACTTCCTCAGAACATATTATATTGATGTGAGGATTTATTTTTTAAAACTAAAAAAAAATATAATCTTAATTATCTTACAAACTAATTTTAGAATATCATTTGTTGTTGAATAAAAAAGAAATAGTATATGCATGTCCATGACTCCAATTAACTTATATGTAGTAATTATTTTTGTAATATGTTCTTGCTAATCCATTCTTGAAAGAACTACCCAATCTTGCTAAAATTACATTATGTACATTATAGCTCAATAACTTAATAATTTTGATTAATTTTTTTTATTGGTCCTAACTTGGGACCAATGTGGTAAATTCATAATTTACAATATATTTAAGGAAAAAAAACAATTCTCACTTGATATATAAATTAATAATCTCTTATACATCAAATTCTATATATATATATATATATATATATATTATATATATATATATATATATATATATATATATATAATCTTTTTATATTTGTTTAATGTTATTTTTTTGTTCTTTTCACAAAATCAGTATATCGGCTGGAAACTGTGACCTGATTTAAAAGATCATTCTCAAATATAACAACGACACATACTGTTTATTTAATAATATTGTTTTAATCCTTCCTTAAATTGGTGCAAGAGCCTACTGATCTGAGTAGGAATAATAATGTAAGACACAAAATTCTTAGAAAGAAAAGAGACCATTAGACAATAGGTGAATGCTACTGAATGATGTAAGTCCCGTTTGAGAATTAGGGCAATAAACCCATATAACTTGCAGCCTGTTTCCTAGTTTATCTTTCCTATCTATGGATTCAGTTTTTCACAGGACTACTTCTATTTCAGCTTCCTCTACCTCTGAATCTTCTGAAAGTAGAAGGATTGTCCAAAGTGAAGAGATAACAATTGAAGATTTACTAAAAACATTGATGATTGGAAAATTCCAAAGATTTCTCAAACTCAAATTTATCAAAAATCTAAAATTGAAGAAAAAGATATTCAGCCTACAAAACCTTTTGAAACCATCCAACTCCTCTCTAAAAAATCCTTACAAAAACATCTAGCCCGAAACTATAAATACATCCGTGTTAGCCTTGTCCAAGTGTTGCGATGTCGCGGTCGCACAAATTAATTACCCTAGCTTCAAACACAACACATAAGATAGTATAGAGCAAGCAAGGGGTCGATCCCACGAGAAAGTTCAAGTCAGATTTTTATACTAGATGATATGCAATTTGAGGGGGTTTGGACATTATCTAGGCTAAAGCAAAAGAAAATAGAAAACTATCAAATGAAATTTAATAAAATCAGAAAATTGTCAAGAGAACAAACCTTGGTCACAAGCACACATCCACCTACAGAAATCAGAACTGATCATGAAAACGAAACATCAATTTATATTCTGAATATTTATCTCTTCTTAACATTGGTTAGTTAACGGATCTGCCGTATAACTAACCCTAACCATCAAACAACCACAGTGTCCGCTCTAATAATTTAATTTAATGGCAGCCTTAAGAACTAGATAAGTTGATTAATCAAGAAAACATAACTGTCCGCAGTCTATGTTTGATTTGATTGAATGTTCTCCCTAATATTAATAACGTAGATCCGCCACAATTATTAAATTCAGTTGCTTCACAAGTTCATATACCACAACTCCGGTTTTGATATCAAACTTAGCAATAGATTGTCTACAATAATAACTTAGAGTCCGCTCTAGCAATTAAAATAAACAATCATAGGAAAAATAAGCATAGGAGAACAAACATATTCATCATATAAACTAAAAAGAAAAGCTATAATAAATCTCACAGTCCTTGAAATTCGAAGGTTTCCGTGTCCTTGCAACCAAGAAAAAGTGTTTGGCCTTGCATGTTTATTGAACAACTAATCAAAAAGAAGGAAGAATGCATAATTTAGGGTTTCTTAAAGGAAGGGGGTGTTTTTCTCTTCTTGGCTGGCTGCCCCCCTTCTCTTCTCTCATTCTTTTTATATCTTAGGAAACCCTAGGTCTCTATTTTACAAAATAGTCCTCCATTAAGTAGACTGTTTACATTTAAGTACTTCAATAACTATTTTCCTAAAAAATGAGAAATAGCCTTGCATGAAATATTCAAGCTTTGACTTAGAGGAGCTAAATTGCTGAAATAAAGACTTGAATATCGGTTTAGATATTTCGAAACATAATTTGGACTCGTTTCTTCACGAAACCTGTTTGTTGGCAGAATTCAGATGTCATCTTTGAAAAATCATATCTCCCTCATATGACATCGGTTTTGGCTAAAATTTGGAGCGTTTATAGAACTTTGAGTCATGAATCTAAAACAATTGAGTTTGCATCAATTGGACTTCTGTAGCTCCATATATTCAAGTTGGAATAGCCGAAGGTCAACACTGGTAGATTGCAAGATTTGACTTTGAAGGCTGTGATTTCCATGCTCTTCCTTATTTTATTTTCTTGCCTTAGATTTCCAGAAATGTATGGATGTTAGCTTTTTAATGCCACTAGAATCACTTCATTTCAACCTCTAAAGCTCACGCTCTGCACAAAACATCGACTGAAGGTCAAATCTACCAATTATCTTCAATTTACTCCTTTTGGCATCTTTCATCCAAAAGTGCCTTCAAAACATAAAACAAAGAATATCAAGGCATTTTATATATAAAACATAGGCAAAACACTAGTTAAATGTGGGTGAAACTATTAAATAATATGGTTGCATCACCAAGTTAGGATAAAACCCTTTACAAAAGAAGGTTTAAACACCTCTATTTTAGCTGTCTTCCGAGATGCTAGATTCCAAAACTTCCAAGACTCACTCTTAAGTTCTATTGAGTCTAGCCTTTACAGTGACCCAGTATCATTTGATTGTTATCCAAACATAACCGTATCCCTCAACGACAAGAATATTTTGCAAAGTATGCTATTACAAATAAAGACCCATAATTATGACATGCTAGAAGGATCAATCCTTGTTGCTCTCATATTCAAAATTCACTACAAAGCCATGTTTTCAGCCTTTGCCAGCAAACACAAATTCCAATCTCAAAAAGGAGAAACACTCCTCTTTCTACAAACAGATTTATCCCACTCAAACATTGTTATCCCAAAAGCAATCCAATGGAAAGATGAATCCCTTCCAGAAGATTGGATTCTTGAAGGTGCAGCACCACCAGAATTACCCAAACCACCTCAACCCAATGTCTAAATTAAAAACATTACCCAGTACACAGATGGCAAAGTCAAATTGTCTTTCCATTGACACTCTACAAGTTCTAGATTCTCGGAAGACTCTTCTTCTTCCAGTACAATATATCTGGGAAGGATTTCTAAAATCCCTTTTGTTATTAATATCCCTTATCACTCAAACCCTCCTAGAAAATCTACATCTGATATCCCTTCTACTAGTTTCCAAAATGCATATTATACTACAAATATACCAAAACCTATTTATACAAACCTTGAGCAACCATCTCCTCCAACTTCACCAACTTTTTCAGCTGTTACTGAAAACATCCAAAACGAGCTGAATGTTTTGACTTTAGAAAAGCATTTTGTCATAAACAAAACTCTTCTTAGAAGAGATTTTTATGGTGATCATAATTTTGAAAAACGTTCTTGGTTTTTTCAACACTTCCTCCAACAGAGAAATGATATCCAAAAACAATTTTATGCTTACATTGAGACTCATGAGGTACAAATTTTATTCTTTGATTGGTTTGAATTTATTATGCACCAGCACAGCATATTACATATCCATTTGCATCCATTAAACATGCATGTCCTATTACAACCCGTTCCAAAATTCCTACATGGAACCTCACTAGTGGACCTACAGTTGAGTCTAACCATCCGCCTTTACACAACATACAACTTACTCACAAAGATCAAACAGTTGATGCAGCTCTATATAAATTACCCAGAGAAGATACCCTCACAAATACCAAACATATCATCCAACAAAACAATTTCACAAATATCAACCTCAATACCATAGGTAAATAGCTTACCAGATTGGAAAAACAAATGCAAAAGAACCCAGTCCACTTCATGACTGATAAAAACCCCCTATTGACTTTAAGCTAAAAAACTCAGTATTCAAACCATACCAAGTTACTAAAACAAGCCAAACACAAATTCAAGAAAATCAAACCAAACAAATTTTCTTAGAGCTATTAAAACACACTTACAAAATCTTGACCGAACAACCTTGACTATTCCAGATACACCTCAGCAATCCAACCTTTCATCCTCTACAAATTAGGTTAATACTCTTCAAAATAACCCCATATCAACCTCTGATACAAATACTTTTCAAGAACAACCTCTCTAACTAAGCAAATTTACCTGGCAAGCTCCCAAAACAACCATTGCTTCAGATATTTCCATATCTGCCGAACCGACTATCATTAGCCAACATAAATATAATGCATCTTCCTCTATGAATGGAACATATATGGAATGTCTGAATACAATATCTTAAACACCCTCCAACAAATGACCATGGCAGCTAATGCCTACAAAACCCAAACAGGCACCTCAGACAAAGCCATTGTTGAACTCCTTATTGCAGGTTTCTCTGGACAGCTTAAAGGATGGTGGGGTTACCATCTCACTAAAACATATCACTTACATATTCTAAACTCTATATAAACTTATGAAGACCAAACTCCTATCCTTGACCCTTTAGGAAACACCATCCAAGATGATGTGTTCACCCTCATCCTTACAATCTCCTTATATTTTGTCAGAGATCCTTCCCATTTGAAAGACAAAAATGCTGAACTTCTCTCCAACCTTCAGTGCAAGAAGCTTTGTGACTTTCAGTGGTACAAAAATTCCTTTCCTACTCGTGTTATGCTTCAAAAAGATTTAAACCAACCTTTTTAGAGAGAAAAATTTCTTGCAGGCTTACCAATTCTCTTAGGAGAAAAAGTTCGAAACAAAATCAAAGATACCTTTACCACCAAAACCATACCATATGACCAGCTTACATACGGTGAACTTGTGAGCTTCACAAAAAAAAAAGGTCTTAAGATTTGCCACAACCTCAAACTCCAAAAACACCTTAAGTGGGAAATGAGACGAACCAAGCAAGAACTTGGTAGTTTTTGTTACTAGTTTGACCTTTCCACCAAAAAACCCTCTTGCAATGGAACCTGTTCAAAACCCAAAAACTATTCGAGCCAAAAACCTCCTTATAAACGATCGGCCCATAAATACCGATAATAGTTTTACTCCAAATCAAAACAACCTTACTATAAAAAGCCCTACAACAAATTTACCAAACCCAATAGGCCTTTCTAGTCAAAACCCAAACAAAAATTTAACCTAAAAAACATTACCTGTTATAAATATAACCAGAAAAGACATACATCTCGTTTCTGCAAAGTCAATACCAAACTACATGAGCTCCAAATAGATGAAGAAACCATCAACCAAATATAAAACCTTTACATTGAAGCCAAAGACACTAGCCCTTCTCCTTTAGACACTTCTGAAGAAGAGTTTCAAATTGATGAAATAGCAACTACCAGTGCTACTTCAGATGCCCCTACAAACTCCAAACAAATTAACGTCTTAACCCAAGACCAAGAATTCATTCTTAAGGCTATCAAAAGACTTGATGATCCTCAACTTCAAAAAACATATTTGGATAAACTGTTGAAAGATTTCAACCAACTAGAGCACCCTCCATCTAACCCTCCAGACCGCTCTATATTAATTATTACCTTCTACCAGCACTAATACCTATGACCTTACAAAGATCCTTAACAAAAAGAAATCCAAAACCACAGTCATAATTCCTGAATTACATTCTGAGATTAAAATCCTCAAAACCGAGTTACAAACCTTAAAACAAGCCCAACAGAAAGACTTTGTCGTGTTACAATCTTCTGTCTAGAATTGAAAGTCAGTCTGACATTGAGTCTGAATCAGAAGATCAAACCATTGAATCCCATGCATTACCTCATGCACTTACCAATATTGAGCATATCCAGATGATTTTCCTGAATGTATTAACACAAATATCTTCCAAAAAAATATTTGATTAGAATTACGTTAATTTTTTCAGAAGATTTCAAACTTGACACTATTGCCTTATTTGACACGGGTGCAGTTTTAAACTGCATCAAAGAAGGCATAGTTCTAAAATAATTTTTACAAAATACTTCTGAAAAACTCTATGTTGCTAAGAATTCAAAATTGCATATTGCAGGCAAAACCCAAGCCTCTGTTTTCAACAAAGGCATCTCTCTTAAAACATTCTTTGTCGTCACAAAAGATATTAATCATACCATCATCCTTCGCACTCCATTCATCGACATGATCACTCCATATCAAGCACATCATAATTGTATTACCTCCAAAATTAATAACATCAAACTTGTTTTCCATTCTTAGAAAAATCTAAGACTAGAAATTTGAATTTGATTAAAGCATGCTTCATACATCCTTATCATATCAATGCACTGATTCATGGAAAACAATTTCATCTACATAATTTACAAAACCATGTTTCCTTTTGTCATATTAACAAATAATTACAAAACTCTGATTTACAAAAGAAAATCATTGATATACAAAATAAGATTGAACAATAGGTAACTCTGTTCAGAGTTACCTAATGCTTTCTGGAAAAGAAAACAACACATCGTTGATCTTCCATATGAAGATACTATTTCAGAAAAACTTATACCTACAAAAGTAAGACCTATACAAATGAATGCTGATTTAAAACGGTATTGCAGACTTGAAATCCGCGATCTCAAGTCTAAAGGTCTTATCCAAAAGTCTCGATCACCTTGGTCGTGTGCAACCTTTTATGTAAATAATAACTCTGAAATTGAAAGAGGAACACCTAGACTTGTGATCAATTACAAACTTTTAAATTCTGCTTTAAAATGGATTAGATATCCAATCCCCAACAAAAAATATTTGTTGCAAAAATTGCATTCTGCATTCATATTTTCTAAATTTGATATGAAATCCAAATTTTGGCAAATTCAAATTGATCCCAAAGATAGATACAAAACTGCCTTTACAGTTCCCTTTGGTCAATACGAATGGAATGTCATGTCCTTTGGCTTAAAGAATGCACCATCTGAATTTCAATGCATCATGAATGACATCTTCAATGCATATTCAAGATTCTGCATTGTTTACATTTACGATGTACTTATTTTTTCACATTCCATAGATCAATATTTCAAACATCTACATACATTCTTTCATACTGCAAAACAAAATGGTTTAGTCGTTTCCAAAACAAAAATTTCTCTCTTTCAAACTTGTGTCCGTTTCCTAGGCCATTATATCTATCAAGATACTGTAACACCAATAGAGAGATTTTTAACCTTTACAAATAAATTTCCTTATAAGATTACTAATAAAACCCAATTCCAGAGGTTTTTAGACAGTCTTAATTATGTTCTAGACTATTATCTAATCGTCTTGCTAGACTTTTACATGACAGGTTAAAAACCAACCACAATCTTTGGTCTGACCTCCACACCAACCTTATCAAACAGATTAAGAAATAGGTCCAAACCATTCCTCTCCTCCATTTAGCTAACCCGTTAGCTCCTAAGATCGTCGAGACCGATGCCTATGACCTATGATATGGTGGTATTCTTAAACAAGTATAAGATAATAAAGAACAAATACTCCAATACACATCCGCCCACTAGAATGATTGTCAAAATAATTACTCTACTATATAAAAAGAGATCCTTTGAATTGTCCTTTACATTACAAAATTTGAAAGTGATTTATTAAATCAAAAAAATTTTTTACGTGTTGATTGCAAATCAGCAAAAGAAGTTTTACAAAAAGATGTTTAAAATCTTGCTTCAAAACAATTTTTTGCCTGAGGGCAAGATATTTTTTTATTTTGATATTGTTTGCATTAAAGGAGATTTAAATTTCATTCCTGATTTCCTAACCCAAGAATTCCTTCAAAATAGGTCCTGATGCCTCCTAAAACAAAATCCAAAGACAAAGGGAAAGCCCCCCAAACCCAGCCTATAAAACTAGAGATCCCAAGCCTTCTGCAAAACTCATGTCTTCGGCCATCTTAGCTGCCAAACCTATCAAATCCTGGTATGAGGCAGTTATTGAAGAAGAAGAAACTACAAAACAACCACAAGTACAAATAGGTGCAGTTCAACATTGGGTTGATACTATATCCAAATCACCAGAATTACTTCTGGAGTTACAAAAGGTGTCCCAACAAGCTTCCTGTGACTCTTTATCTCAAACAGGTAGTATTTCCAAATCCGTTTCAACACCACAAGGAGACATTTTGATGCGAACCTCGTGATCACATGGTCACGTAACCCACAGCGAAGACACTGATTCCCGAAAAGCCAAGTAAATCAGGTTTGATAGGAGTGTGACACAAAGAAAACTTGTATCTAGGCACCAGCATTATTAAAAATGGGGACCCCCACCCAACGAATATTGATTCGCGAACGAGAAGTATAAGGATGATGCCACGAAGACAGTTGTTTTTCGATAAGTCATTTTTTTAGTTCTTTAGAGAACCATGGAAGGAAGATTATCTCACCAACACACACACACACAAAGTGCGGCAAATAAGAAGTTTTATTAATCTGAATTGTCTAACTTACATGTCTGGTTATGCCTTTATTTATACTAACTCTAGACTTAAATAAACCCTAATGGACCCCCCTTAGGTGGACTTATATGATGCCCACTTACAATTGACCCAAACAAGTAATAATAACCCAAAGACTAAGAAGAAATTAATAAAAATAATACAAATCTGAAAATTACCATCCTAAATATGCTAGAATCAGATTTGTCACCATCAAGAAGTCCCAAATAGACTAGGAAATCTGATCTGAAGGTAGAATTTAGTCTGAAGTCTTCTTTCCTTTTTGTAGCTAGGATGAATAAGGAATCCTTGTAAGAAAAGGATTCTAAAACATTTATGAATCCTTGCCACACATGGAAACTATGTTGTAGTCCATTAAAGATCTTTAGAGAATTAGGAGATTCCCAAAATAAGCTGCCACATCCTTTTAGGAAAAGAATCCTAGCTAAATAGAAAGTCCACAAGTCAAAAGGAACTAAATAACAAAATTTGTATAGCCTCTATTGACCTGTATTTTGATGCCTTCCCGAACTCTGATTAATCTAAAATTTGAACCCAAGGTTGGACAACATGTCAGGAGACTCCATGTAAACTTTTTGCCCGATCCAACGGTCGGATTGAGAATTATAACTCTTGCCATAAAAATGGATAGTTGCACATTTTACATCAAAATCCGAATTTGACCTTGCCTGGATCATATCATTCCCTCTCTCTTCAAGATGATTCATCCTCGAATCACCAACAAGTTGAATGGACAATTCCTTAGCCTCTTTTTGAAGCCTTTGGAGTTCTTTTCTTTCCAATAATAGTCGCCAACAACTTTGGATGAAAGTAGCAGCCATTCTATTTCGTATATCATCATTGCAACATATTTTCTCCTCTCTTTCTGCAGTTTGCTAGGCATTGACTGTTGTCGTTAACACATCAAGTTCCTGCTTCATCTCCCCTAGAATACGGGATAGACTCTTGGATTCAGGTTTTAGAACACTAATCTCTTTATTTCTCCCCCTTTGATACCACCTCTCCTTTTGAATCCCCATTTTCTTTTGCCATAACCCCTCATCAAAATACATGAAATCCCTTCGGTTTCTATGCTGCCGAAAGCCTTCCCGAGGGCCTATGGTCTCATCCTTAAAACCACCGTCACCAATATCATCAATGTCCTCCTCAAAATCTGCATAATCAACCCACCTTGGCCTTACGGCCCCACTACCACTGTTTGCTTTCAGTTCAACGCCAAGTTTCCTCATATTTTGGGTGCTTGTACCAGCCTCGTTACCATATTTCTCCACCCTATCAAGTCTGTCACACATTTCCCATCAAAAAATTCATCCTCTCCATCATCAGCGTCATGGCTTGCATTTGGAACGTAAGTTCTCCCTCGGGATGGGGTGATGTGTTGTTTTGACCTAACATGATAGTACTTGTAAAAATTGGTTAGTGGTAAAAAAAACTATCCTCATGTCGCTCGTGTTTCACTCGAACACTTTTAATATCCTCACACGCTGTGAACCTCTCATCTCACCTTCTTGCGGTTCTTGTGAAACTGAAACCAACACTAAATAAAACCAACTTGGCAGTGCAATCCAAATATATATATATATATATATATGACTCAAGAAGCAATAAAAACCAGAAAACAAGCAAAACGAAACTGCGATGATAGTCTCGCGAGTAGCAAGCGAGTCTATTAGAAATATGAACGAAACTGAAGACTCGAATAAAAACAGAAACAAAAATATGCAAAATGATGAAACAACACCCAAATATGTTGGATATGATGAAAACAAAACTCCAAGAAATGAAAACAACAGAAAGAAAGCGAATTTCAAAAGTTGACGCAAAATAGACTCGTTTACGACGAGTTAAGTCCGAATCTGGACCTAATGTAAATGATGTCCAATTGCGTTAAAATTTCAGATATGGTGTGATATCAACTCAAATAGACAGAATATAAACTTTGATCAATTTATTATAAGGTTTGATATACTAACATAAAAACATTATGAATCAGACCTGATTAGACCCGAATTTGAAACCCAAAGTATACGATATCCAATTGACCTCAAAATCAATATGTTGTGCGATTAGGACTCCAGTAATATGAGTATCAAATTGGAGCTAATTCCGAGTTGATTTGGTCCACTTTTCCCTTGTTTAGTTTTCTACGGTAGAAACCAATAAACATCTTTTTGAACGACTTTTGTTTTTTTTTTTCATTTTTTGTTTATGCTACTGATATATTTTGGATAGGAACCAAATGAAATAACTAAATTTGTTTTTTTTTATATGCTGCAAAATCAAGGAGAAGAAATTGGACACTAAGGAATTTTTTTGCGGAAACAACAAGAAACGAAAACTTTCAAAGGGATATAACCTGATTAATGGAGCCAAGCTCTGATACCAAATTATGCGAACCTTGTGATCACATGGTCATGCAACCCACACACAAAGACACCGATTCTCGGAAAGCCAAGTAAATCAGGTTTGATAGAAGTGTGACACAAAGATAACTTGTACTTAGACATCAGCACTATTGGAAATGGAGACCCCCACTAATACGGTTCAGCCTTATGATACAACCCAAGTAAGGTCAGATTCGGATTTTGGCGTAAAAAGCACAACAGTCTAGGTTTACGGCAATAATTATAATTCTTAATCCGACTATTGAATCAAGCTAAAATTTTATGTGGACTCTCCAGACATGTTTTCCTACTATGGGTTAAAATTTCAGGTCAATCAAACTTTGACAAGGCTCCACAATACTGGTCAACAAAAGCTGTACGAATTTTGTTATTTACTTCCATTTGACTTGTGGACTTCCTATTTGGTTAGGATTCTTTTCCTACAAGGATGTGGCAGCTGGTTTTGGAAATTTCCTAGTTCCACTAGGATCTTTAATGAGTTGCAGTATAATCTCCAAGTGTGGCAATGATTCATTAATGTTTCAGAATCCTTTTCTTATAAAGACTCGTTATTCATCCTAGCTACACAAGGAAAGAAAAGTTAGTGGTATTTAATGACAAATTAGCTACTTTTATTATTTTCCTTCATGTTTTGGCTTAATTAAAATTTTGTTTTGAGTAAGGATCCAAGGCTTGTTTGAATCAGGTTATGGGCTTTTTAGTTTAGGGTTTTTGGGTCAGTTTTGAGTAGACCTCATAAAAGTCCATATAAGGGCATTAGGGTTAATTTTTCAAGAACTATTTAAACTCATGTAAGCTAAAATTTCGGCAGCTTTGATGATAATTACTTCTGAATTTTTCAGATTTAACGTGTGAGGGTGATTCTTGCGTTCTTCAGTTCTTTTTTTTTGGTAAGTTGACATATGTATTAAAAGAAGAAGATACAAAGATTATAAAGGGCATACCCCAGATTTACAATGAGAACAAAAACATAAAACAACAGATGGCTACAGGCTAGCCACCGAATAGAAAACTGAGACCTCACTAGATTCATTAGGGAAACCAATACAACTAGCTAACTATCAAATTAAGAATCCATGTTATTAACCCTCCAAGCTCTTTGGATCCTTTTGTTTTCATTTGTTGGTAGGACGTTCCTCATTAAATCAAGCTTATCGCGAATGATACATTCGATTTGATTAAAGACCAAATTCGAAGTTCTAGACATTCCAGCAAAAATCCTTGCATTCCATTCTTGCCATACATGATACACTGTAGCTGCGAAACTCATTTTACGAGAAAAATTTCTTTTATGGACAACCATCCATAGAAGAAACAAATGTCTTGGAACAACATTCTTGAACCACACAATGTCATGCCATTCAACCATCTGACGATGAATTCTTAGTTGCTCCCAAGCTATTTTGACCTAGAATCTATGATTTGGCGAATCCAACCAAATTATCTCATCCTTTTGCCCCATCTTAGGATTAGAATTGGAAGGAATAGCTTCTACAATGGGGTGCCAGCCAATAGCTTGGGAGGTAGGAATTTTCCATTCTAAGTTATGAATCATCATATTCACCTTCACGTTCTTTTCCATACCTGAATCATAGATGAATCTTTCCCCGTAAGAATCCACGAGTGGGCTGTCAAGATGCCAATTGTCAAACCATAGAGAGGTTGTCATTCCATCTCCTATGATGTACTTCATCTTCGGCCATGCTAAGGATCTGAGCATTAGAATCTTTCCCCAAGCCCAAGAGCAATTCTCTGGCGTATTGAATGTCCAAAAATTCCTACCTCGCAACAGATTAGATCTGATCCAAGTAGACCAGATTGAGCCATCTAAGTCATTGCACAGGTTCCAAATGCGTTCTTCAGTTTTTGAATGAACTGAATCTGACTTATCGAAGATTAACTGGCTTCGTGGCGTCATTCTACTCAATCCAATAGTGTTGGTGCCTTGGAGCAGGTTTCCATTATGTCACACTCCTATGAGACCTATTTTGGCTTTCCGGGATCAGATCTCAATCTTGATTGTGGGTTGTGTGACCACGTGATCACGAGGTTCGCATCACCCACCCAATGAATATTGATTTGCGAACGAAAAGTATAAGGATGACGCCATGAAGACAATTGTTCTTCGATAAGTCATTTTTTTGTTCTTTAGAGAACTATGGAGGGGAGATTATCTCACCAACACACACACACACACACACACACAAAGTGCAGCAAACAAGAAGTTTTATTAATCTAAATTGTCTAACTTACATGTCTGGTTATCCCTTTATTTATACTAACTCTAGACTTAAATAAACTCTAATCGACCCCCTGTAAGGTGGACTTATATGCTTCCCACTTACAATTGACCCAAATAAGTAATAATAACCCAAAGACTTAGAAAAAAATAATACAAATAATACAAATCTGGAATTTACCATCCTAAATATGTTAGAATCAGATTTGTCACCATTAGAAGTCCCAAATAGACTAGGAAATCTGATCTGAAGGTAGAATTTAGTCTGAAGTCTTCTTTCCTTTTTGTAGCTAGGATGAATAAGGAATCCTTATAAGAAAAGGATTCTGAAACATTTATGAATCCTTGCCATACATGGAAACTATGTTGCAGCCCATTAAAGATCTTTGGAGAATTAGAAGATTCCCAAAATAAACTGTCACATCCTTTTAGAAAAAGAATCCTAGCCAAATAGGAAGTCCACAAGTCAAAAGGAAGTAAATAACAAAATTCATACAACCTCTGTTGACCTGTCTTGTGATGCCTTCTTGAACCCCTGATTGATCTAAAATTTGAAACCAAGGTAGGCCAACATGTCAGGAGACTCCATGTAAAATTTCAGTCCGATCCAACGGTCAGATTGAGAATTATAACTGTTTTCGTAAAACTAGATAGTTGCACATTTTAAATCAAAATCCGAATTTGACCTTGACTGGATCGTATCACATTTCTGCTTCAAAACCCCTCATTTCTTTACAACAAACCAGTTTTCCATAAACCAAATCCAAATATATTTTCAAAACTAATTTTCAAAATATTTTAACTATGAAAGAAGGATTTTATCATGAAAACCCTTTGATGTGGACCAGCCTAGAAACACCAGCAAGGACCCATTACATGTTTTAAATGGTCCAATGACTCGGTCCAAGACAAAGGCATTGAAAAAGGCATTGAATGCATTGGTTTTGAATGTTTCAACCAAGTCAGAATTGAAAGGTCCATTAGAGTATCAAAAGAAGACCCTAGTACATCTTATCCATGTGCAAGAGGGGTCCAACATAACCTTATTTGGGCCATGAGGTGAGGACAGCAAAGGAAACAAAAGAATCCTTTTACAACTTGGAAACAACATGGGTGGTTACCTTTTCCTTTTGTTTCTAGGATTAAGGGGCTGCATGGAAGGCTATAAATAAGCCATGAATCAGTTCTATAATATTTTACTTCCTTCTCTTCTTCTCATGACAGAACATGGATTTAATATTATGGGCTTTGTTTTATTTTGTTAGCTACAGCCCAAGGCTTGTTTGGGTTTAATTAATACTTTGTTTTCAGTTAGGATCCAAGGCTTGTTTGGATTAAGTTATGGGTTTTTCAGTTTAGGGTTTTGGGTTAGTTTTAAGTGGACCTCATTTAAGTCCACATAAGGGGTCCATTAGGGTTAACTTTTCAAGAACTATTTAAACTCATGTAAGCCAAACTTTCGGCAGCTTTGATGATAATTACTTCTGAATTTTTCAGTTTTAACGTGTGAGAGTGATTCTTGCATTCTTCAGTTCTTGAAGGAACTGAATCTGACTTATCGAAGATTAACTGGCTTCGTGGCGTCATTCTACTCAATCCAATAGTGTTGGTGCCTTGGGGCAAGTTTCCATTGTGTCACACTCCTATAAGACCTATTTCGGCTTTCAGGGATCAGATCTCAATCTTGATTGTGGGTTGCGTGACCACGTGATCACAAGGTTCGCATCAGTTGGTATCAGAGCTAGGCTCCGAAACAAGGTCATATCCTTTTGTTATTTTTGTTTTTTTTTTTGTGTTCCTTTAAGTTTTTCAGTGTTTGCGTCCATCTTCTTGTTCCTCGTGTCTACGTCATCTAAGCAAAAAAAAAGGTTATATTTCATCTTGTTACTGTCTTTAATCATATCAGTACATTAAAAAGAAAGAGAGATAAGGATTAGTTGAAATATTAAGGATCATTCAATTTTTGCCGCAGAAACACAACTCTTGTTGAACCATAAGCAAATCACCTTGGAATCCATTAAAACTTCATATTCAGTCGATTGGGGGTGAGATCGCATTATATGTCCAATTTGGGCTTATTCTGATATTGTTTGTTTGAGGTTTTAATTCGAGGTCAATTCTGCCGCAAAAACACTACTCTTTGTGAACCATAAGCAAACCACCTTGAAATCAATTGAAACTTCATATTCAGTCTATTGGGGGTGAGATTGAACTATATATTAAATTTGGGCTTATTTTGACATCTGATTCTGGAGGTTTTAATTGGGGGTTCAATTCTGCCGCAAACTGATCATATAAGGGGTTTGGTTACCTAGACATAAAAGAACGACCTATGAATTGATTTTTGTTGTTTGTTTAGTATTCTAATACTAATTACTGAATTTTAGGTTATTTCGAGATCGTCTGGTCTAGGTTTCAATTCTGTAACGTAAAAATTGCGTAACAGGTTAGATTTACGTCAAGTTTCAAAACGTGATCCTTACTGTTTAGTTTTGTCCAAATCTTTTTGTTTCTATTATATTTGGGTTATCTAGGAGTCAAGTAAATTTTTTTTGCTAATATTCGCTTCTGTTTTATTTCGTGTCTTCGTTTCGTTCACAATTCGTACGAATTTGCATTGCTACTCGCAAAATTGTAATCATAGTTTTGTTTTGCTTTGTTTTCAGTATATTTATTGATTCTTGAGTCTGAAAATTATTAGAGTGCGCTGCGAAGGCTACTAACTTTGATTTGTTGATTTCAGTTCTTAAAGAACCAAAAGAAAGCAAGTTGCGAGGTAAAAGGCATTGTGAGCTTATTAGAGTGAAAAGCCTTGATTTTTTTGTGTGATACATGAGAGGTGTGAGGATATATTTTGTGCTACTAACCAAATTTTGCAGAGTCAAAGAATGTTTTAAAACAACGAATCAGCTACACAAAACGCTGATGTAGCTTTCCAATTGCGAGCCATAGGCCAGCAACTTGAGCTATTGTCTAGAACGTACAAGGATCTGAAAGATGAGGTGAATTCAATAAAGCAACAGAATAGTGGGGCTGATCGCCGAGCAAATACGGTCCGTATGGCCGTACGGAATGTCAGATCTGATTTTGAAGAGTTTGTTGATGAAAACGCAGATGCACGTGAAGATGACTATGATTTTGCATTTGCTGGCCAAGGAAACAGGTTTGGACCGAACAGGGCCAGGAGGAATGTGAATTTCCGTGGCATGGGCACTTATGAAGATATAGATGGGGACTTGGACACTATTAAACTAAAAATTCCTAACTTTCAAGGTAAAAACGATCCCGAGGCTTATTTGGAGTGGGAGAAAAAGGTAGATTGGATTTTTGATTGCCATAGCTATTCTGAACAAAAGAAGGTGAAATTGATGATAATTGAGTTTACGGAGTATGCATTGGTTATAAGATGAACACTTCAGGTTTAGGTAAAGGAAGATGAAATTAATCAACAAAGGGAGAACATCTTCCATACGCGTTGTTATGTACAAAGCAAGGTGTGTGGTTTAATTATAGATAATGGAAGCTGTGTTAATGTTTGTAGTACCACCCTTGTTAGTAAACTGAATTTGTGTCCTGTTAAGCATGCTAAACCATATAAATTGCAATGGCTGAATGATAATGGTGAAGTGAAAGTGACTAAACAGGTTGTGGTTCCATTTTCGATTGGGAAATATGTTGATGAAGTTCTGTGCGACGTGGTACCAATGCAAGCAAGTCACATCTTGTTAGGGAGACCATGGCAATATGATAGGAAGGCAATTCATGATGGGGTTAAAAATAGGTATACCATTGTAAAAGATGGTAAAACCATCACTCTTGTACCTCTTACACCCAAACAGGTGTATGATGATCAAATAAAGCTAAACAGTGAGCATGAGGCGATGGGGAGAGAAAATCAAGGTGAGGAACAAGGGGAGAGAAGACCATTAGATTCGGCTAGAACTCAAACCACTACAACCCATTCGGCCACCCATCCAAACACAAACAAATATTCAGCCAACACTCCAAACAAATCAAACCATTTGACCACAACTCAAAAACACCCAAATCTGGCCAAGAGTGGAGGTAAGACAAGAGGAGTGAAGAAAGTCAGTAAGGATGATGAGAATTGTGTGGAAAAACTAAAGAAACAACCCAATTTTTATGCTAGAGAGGGTGAGATCAGATCTGTATTTTTCACTAACAAGCCAATGATTTTACTTATGTACAAAGAGGCTTACTTTAATACTAATGATCTTGATCATATTGTGCCTAGTGTTGCTATTGCTTTGTTGTAGGAGTTTGATGATGTGTTCCCTGACGATACTCCTAGGATTACCACCATTAAGGGGGATAGATCATCAGATTGATTTCGTACCCGAACCTTCAATTCCTAACCGACCAGCCTATAGAAGCAATCCCGAGGAGACGAAGGAGCTTCAAAGGCAAGTTGATGAGCTGATGGAAAAGGGCTACATTCGTGAGAGTATGAACCCATGTGTTGTACCCGTGATACTTGTGCCTAAGAAGGATGGAACATGGAGGATGTGTGTTGATTGCCGAGCCATCAACAACATAATGGTAAAGTATAGACACCCCATTCCTAGGCTTGATGACATGTTAGATGAGTTACATGGATCCTGTATTTTCTCTAAAATCGACTTGAAAAGTGGGTACCATCAAATTAGAATGAAAAAAGGTGATGAGTGGAAAACAGCATTTAAGACTAAGCATGGTTTGTATGAATGGTTAGTAATGCCGTTTGGACTTACAAATGCACCTAGTACGTTTATGCGTTTAATGAATCATGTGTTGCATGCGTTTATAAGTAAGTTTGTGGTTGTGTATTTTGATGACATTCTGATCTATAGCAAGAACTTAACTGAGCGTCTTGATCATTTGCGTAATATACTTAGTGTGTTGTGTAGTGAGAAATTGTATGCTAATCTTAAAAAGTGTGCCTTTTGCATGGAGAAAATTGTGTTTCTTGGCTATGTTGTAACTGCACAGGGTATCGAGATGGATGAGGAGAAAATTAAGGCCATCCAGGATTGGCCTACACCCAAATCGGTAAGCGAGGTAAGGAGTTTTCATGGGTTAGCTAGTTTTTATAGGCGTTTTGTGAAAGATTTCAGTACAATAGCTGCACCCTTGAATGAAGTTGTTAAAAAGTCAGTTGGGTTTGAATGGGGGGAGGAACAAGAATTGGCTTTTGTTCTTTTGAAAGATAAATTATGTTCTGCACCTGTTTTGGCTTTACCTGACTTTATGAAAGCATTTGAAATAGAATGTGATGCATCTGGAATGGAAATAGGTGCTGTTTTGATGCAGGATCGGAGACCTATTGCATATTTTAGTGAGAAGTTAAGTGGAGCGACCTTGAACTATCCCACTTACGACAAAGAACTCTATGCATTGGTAAGAGCACTTGAGACATGGCAACATTACTTATGGCCAAAAGAGTTCGTAATCCATTCGGATCATGAGTCTTTGAAACATCTGAAAGGACAAGATAAGTTGAATAGGAGGCATGCAAGATGGGTTGAATTCATTGAAACTTTTCCTTACGTAATCAAGTATAAGCAAGGCAAAGAGAACATCGTAGCTGATGCACTTTCGCGCAGGTATGTTCTTTTACACACAATGAATACTAGATTGCTAGGCTTTGAATACGTGAAGGAATTGTATGATAATGATTCTGACTTTGCCGAGATTTATAATACATGTGGACATTCGGCTTTTGGTAAGTTTTATTTGATGGATGGTTATTTGTTCAAAGAGAATAAATTGTGTGTTCTTACTAGTTCTTTGTGTGAATTGCTTGTTCGTGAAGCACATGGGGGTGGTTTAATGGGTCACTTTGGGGTTGCGAAAACCTTGGATGTATTGCATGAGCATTTTTATTGGCCAAAGATGAAAAGAGATGTGCAACGAATTTGTGAACAGTGCATTGCTTGTAGAAAGGCAAAATCTAGAGTACAACCGCATGGGCTATATACACCATTACCGTGCCTACTGAACCTTGGGTAGATATCTCTATGGACTTTGTTTTAGGTTTACTTAGGTCAAAGAAAGGTAGAAACTCTATTTTTGTTGTGGTTGATAGGTTTTCTAAAATGGCGCATTTCATTGCATGCAATAAAACGGATGATGCATCTCATATTGCAGACGTGTTTTTTAGGGAGACTGTACGTTTACATGGCATTCCTAAGAGTATAGTGTCAGATCGTGATGTTAAGTTCCTTAGCTACTTTTGGAAGACCTTATGGGGAAAGTTGGGAACTAAACTCTTATTTTCGACAACATGTCAACTTTTGGAAGACCTTATGGGGAAAGTTGGGAACTAAACTCTTATTTTCGACAACATGTCATCCTCAAACAGATGAACAAACTGAGGTAGTAAATAGAATATTATCCCAACTTTTGCGTGCTATAATTCAAAAGAATTTAAAGAGTTGGGAAGAATGTTTGCCTTTTGTTGAGTTTGCTTATAATAGAATTGTGCATTCGACCACTGTTTTTCTCCATTTGAAATTGTTTATGGTTTTAATCCACTTACTCCTATGGACTTAATTCCTTTGCCTTTTGAAGAAAAAGTAAGTTTAGATGGTGAAAAGAAGGCAAAGATGGTGAGACAACTCCATGAGAAAGTTCAACTGCAAATAGAGAAAAAGAACAGACTTTATGCTTCTAAAGCAAATAAGGGACGTAAACTAGTTGTTTTCCAACCCGGTGATTGGGTTTGGGTGCACATGCGTAAAGAACGATTTCCTAACCAAAGGAAATCAAAATTACAGCTCGTGGTGATGGTCCATTTCAGGTTTTAGAGAGAATCAATGACAACACATACAAAATTGACCTTCCAGGTGAGTATGGTGTTAGTGTTACCTTTAATGTTGATGATCTTATGTTGTGTGACACAGATTTTGATTCGAGGTCGAATCCTTTCGAGGAGAGAGAGGATGATGTGGACCAGCCTAGAAACACCAGAATGGACCAATTACATGTTCCAAATGGTCCAATGACTCAGTCCAAGACGAAGGCATTGAAAGAGGCATTGAATGCATTGGTTTTGAATGTTTCAACCAAGTCAGAATTGAAAGGTCCATTAGAGTATCAAGAGGAGACCCTAGTACATCTTATCCATGTGCAAGAGGGGTCCAACATAACCTTATTTGGGCCATGAGGTGAGGACAGCAAAGGAAACAAAAGAATCCTTTTACAACTTGGAAACAACATGGGTGGCTACCTTTTCCTTTTGTTTCTAGGATTAAGGGGCTGCATGGAAGGCTATAAATAAGCCTTGAATCAGTTCTATAATATTTTACTTCCTTCTCTTCTTCTCATGACAAAACATGGATTTAATATTATGGGATTTGTTTTATTTTGTTAGCTCTGACCCAAGGCTTGTTTGGGCTTAATTAATACTTTGTTTTTGTTAGGATCCAAGGCTTGTTTGGATTAAGTTATGGGTTTTTCAGTTTAGGGTTTTGGGTCAGTTTTAAGTGGACCTCATTTAAGTCCACATAAGGCGTCCATTAGGGTTAACTTTTCAAAAACTATTTAAACTCATGTAAGCCAAAATCTCGGCAGCTTTGATGATAATTACTTCTGAATTTTTCAGTTTTAACATGTGAGAGTGATTCTTGCATTCTTCAGTTCTTGAACGAACTGAATCTGACTTATCGAAAATTAACTGGCTTCGTGGCGTCATTCTACTCAATCCAATAGTGTTGGTGCCTTAGGGCAAGTTTCCATTGTGTGAAACTCCTATCAGACCTATTTCGGCTTTCCGGGATCAGATCTCAATCTTGAGTGTGGGTTGCGTGACCACGTGATCACGAGGTTCACATCACCCTTACATTGCTGCTTCAAAAATTTTCCTTCCAAAATGGTACTACAAACCCTGGAATTTAGCCAAACCACAATCCTACTATGCCGCCATCCTTGAGATTACAAACTCTGTCAAGTTCAAACACTTTAAACTACATTCTGATCACACTGAACTGGCATATTCTACATGCATCATTCACAAATTTATCCATCCTAAAGATTGGGGACAACCCTTACATCAACCTCTCTCCTTCCCCATACACTTCCATACAAACCCTCGGGACTTCAATACTTCCTATACATATTAGGATTACCAACAGGCATGGTTCAATATCTTCCTCCTACAAAATCAAAAGCATAGCCATTCTTGGCTTTTCTACTTCCATAGTGTCATGAATACTATAAACCTCCCCCTCTGATTCCTCCAATGGTGGGACTACTTTGGTTGTCATGTTGACTACCTCAAGGAACATCCTCTAGTTGAAAATGGTTACCTCCATTTCAAAAATAATTTTCAACCAACTCCTGCTAAAAGGAAGTTTCCTTCCCTTCTCATTTTCTATACAAAGTTTTTCGTTCCATGGGTATGTTCATGGTTCTATGATTATAATCTCCAAAACGGACATCCAGTACTTGTTCACAAATTCAAAATCAAATGGTGGGATTCCTTTGCAGCTGAATATAAAAGTTCCAAATTAGCTGTTACGGAATGGTTACAAAAACATCAAACAGCTCCCATTAATGATCATCATCCTCAATCAAAATTTCTAGCTCGGAAGGCTCAAACGACAGCTCTCCTTGCCTCTGCTAGAACTGAGGAAGAATACCTCCAAATAGTACAAGACATTATACAAAGCCAAGACCCGAAAACAGTCTTGTCGGAGCTCATCTGACTCGACATCTCCTCCCATTTCCCTTAAAGACGATAATGAAGATGACTGCTTTGGCATTCTGCCACCTATCAAGAGACATTAAAAAAAAGAGTATTTTAGGCTTTTAACGCTCATCTATTTCGATCCCATATCTTTTCGACTCCACTGTTTTGAGTCCCTTTGTTTCAGGCCCATTTTGTTTTAGGCCTTTTTCAACAAAAAATTACCTAATGCTACAAACAGATCAATCAAGTGTTGGTGACAAGAAGACAAGAAACGAAAATCCCACAAGAAACATGGGCAATTTCTATTTTTTCATCACCTAATCATGGCAGGCAATACCATATGGGTTCTGGAGGAATCTCTAGGCTTTCCAAAAAGCAATACCACATGGATTCTAAAGGAATCTCCAAGCTTTTCAAAAGACATTTTAGGCCTCTTCCACGTCAACTCGTCTATAAAAGGGGACTCCTAAATCCTTAGAGGGTAGACTATCATTTTTCCCTTTAGAAGATTTTATTCTGTAACCAATATCTCCTGTATTGATTTACATTACAAATTTAAGTAAGATTCTATTTTCATTATTTACATTCTTGTTATATTTTATAGTTCTGTACATTTAAGTATGCTTTGTGTTTGATCAAGGATCCTGACATTGTTGGTCTTGCCTTTTTCATTCGCATCATAAATCTGTTTATATTTGTTTATTGTTATTTCTGTGTTCTTTTCACAAAATCAGTATATCGGCTAGAAACCTGTGACCCGATCTAAAAGATCAGTCTCAGGTATAACAATGTCACGTACTGTTTATTTAATAATACTATTTTAATCCTTCCTTAAATTGGTTGATTTTACTTGTTTTTTTTTTTAAATTGACATCTCCTTAAACTTTATGAGGATCAACTCAACATCATGACTACATATGCCATTAACCTGTTGTAGGTGTCAAATGAAGCAATTACAAGGATTGGGGCAAAGAAGCATAAGGAAATAATGAATAGGCTTATTGAGCATTTTTGGTCCTAGATGGACTCAGGAGAGCAAGCGACATCTATAAGGCAGCATGCAATGAAAATCCAAGTGCAAAAAGAGTCTAATCCATGTGCAACATGGTCCTGATGTGTCCAGGTCCTATGGCAACTTTTTTTTTTTGTAAGATTTCATAATATTATAAGTATTAAAAGTCAGCAATCATTTTCCTTTATGTGGAAGGTAAATTCAGCCAAATAAAATCTTTAATGAGAGAGATTCTTAGCATTCAAAATAATAAGTTTCCTAGTCCCTTAAGAAAATTAAGAGGCGACAAATTTATTTCCTAAGACTTTCTCAAATATATGATAGTAGACTAAGTTACTTATCTAAGAAAAATCATAAAGTGATTATATTGTTCATTAATGTCTATCAATTTCTAACATCTAGCCCATTTAACAAAAAGGTAATTGTATGAAGTACATATAACTTTATGTAATTGATAGGTTAAGTTTTATGGGTATAAGTACTCGAATAGAAAAATAAAATTAGTCAGAGCACATGCTTGGAAAAAAATTATAAAATGAAAAAACTTTATATGTCAATATTTTTTTAAAATAATATTAATCTGGATCCAGTTGAGCGAGAGTTAATTATCACTTCAGTATTTTAGTAACAAATTAATAAAAATAAGTGATGTATTAAAGTTATTAGAATAAAAAAATACAAAAACTTTATACATCATCATCTTAGATATAATTTTAAGAGATGCATAAAAAAATATGTGGATGTATGAGAGAGACGTTTGAGTAGAGATATATATTTATCTTTCAAGTCTTAACATCTTATTATAAAGCTTACACTTTGATTCATTTAGAGCAAATTTTCAAATTGAAAAAACTAGTTCCAAGAAAAAAAATTAGCTTTGTGTTACATAAGATTTAAGGTCTTATTGTTATAAGTTTTAGAACTTTCAGTAATTGAAATGTATTAGCTTACAAACACTAGCAAGGACCCATTACATATTTCAAATAGGTCAATGACTTGGTTCAAGACAAAGGTATTGAAGGTTTCAACCAAGTCAGATTTGAAGGGTCCATTGGAGTATTAAGATGAGGTGATGTGCCATGAATGATTCGATAATCGGCAACAATGAATCTGACAAAAATGGATGTCAAGGCAATTTGTAGTTGCTTCGCTCTCGCTCTTGTCATTGGACCATCTGAATCCTCTTGCATATTAGATTTAGTTTTGGACTTCCTATTATACAAGGGAGCATTAATTATTTCCTTTAAGTATAAGGATTTATTATTTTTTTTTTATTTCCTTGTCAGGTGAGGAGAAAACACAACAAAGAAAATAAAAGAATCCAAGCTGACTTAAAAAATAAATTGGCAACAAAGCTTCCTAATTATGCAAGGAGATTATTCCAGCAACTTTAATTGTGTTTCCTAGTATTAGAAGGATCCTAAGAGACAACATAAGAAGGGAATTAATACCAGCAATTACTTTCCTTTCAAAGGAAGAAAAACACACAAGTTTGAGATCAGAATCCTACTACAACTTGGAAACAATATGGTCAACCTTTCCTTTAGTTTCTAAAATTAATGGGTTGCATGGAAATCTATAAATAAATCTTAAATTAGTTCTATAAATGTTTTTCTTTCCTTCTTTTCTTCTTATGGCAGAACAAGGATTTAATATTATGAGCTTTATTTTTATTTTGTTAGCTATAACGTAAGGCTTGTTTGGACTTAATTAATATTTTATTTTCAGCTAGGATTCAAGGCTTGTTTGGACTTAATTAATACTTTGTTTTCAGGTAAGATTCAAGGCTTGTTTGGACCTTATTTTGTTAGCTACAATGCAGGGCTTGTTTATACTTAATTACTACTTTGTTTTTAGCTAGGATCCAAGGCTTGTTTGGATCAAGTTATGGGCTTCTTAGTTTAGGGTTTTTGGGTCAATATTATCAATGGGTCAAATCAATCCACTAAGGTATATCCATTATGGTTAATTTTTTTCAAGAACTATTTAAACAGATGTAACCTAAATTTCAGCAACCATTGATGAATAATACTTTTGAATTTTTTAATTTTAATGTGTGAGAGTGCTTCTTGTATTCTTCAGTTCCTGAACGAATTAAATCTGACTTATTAAAGATTAACTATCTTCGTTGCATCATGCAACTTCATTCCAATAATGTTGGCATTGGGGAAGGTTTTCATTGTGTCACACTCCTATCAGATCTATTTCGGCTTCTGGGATCAAATCTCAATATTGATTGTGGGTTGTGTGGCCACAAGGTTCGCATCAAACCTAGGCTCTGAAACGAGGTCATATCTTTTTGTTATTTTTGTTTTCTTAGTATTCCTTTAAGTTTTTCAGTGTTTGCATCGTTCATCTTGTTATAGAAAAGATAATATTTCATCTTATAACTGTCTCTAATCATATATCAATAGCATAAAAAAAACATAAGAAATTTAAAGGTTGATTTAATTTTGCCATAGAAACACAACTCTTAGTGAACAATATGCAAACCACCTTAGAATCAACTAAAACTTCATATGAATTTACATTGCTACTCTCGAACTCGTAATCGTAGTTTTGTTTAGCCCCCGAGATCTCTTTTTGTTTTTTCTTATTTCTTCTCTCTTCTCTCTTCTCAAATTATGAGGAAAGAGGAGAGTGAGAGAAATAATAATAAAAAAAGACCTCAAAGACACATCGAAGCTTTGATGACAACACCACTGGTACCATAATAAAAATCTTGATGAGACGAACTTAACAATGCCAAAGAAGATCACTAATGATTGTGGGTTGCGTGACCACAAGATTCACATCAGACCTAAGCTCTAAAATGAGGTCGTATCCTTTTGTTATTTTTATTTTCTTAGTGTTCCCTTAAGTTTTTTAGTGTTTGCATCGTTCATCGTTGTGTCTGCGGCATGTAAGCAAACAGAAAATTTAATATTTCATCTTGTTACTATCTCTAATCATATATCATTATCATAAAAAAAATTAAACAAAATTTGAAGGTTGATTCAATTTTGCCACAGAGACACAACTCTTACTGAACCATATGCAAACCACCTCAGAATAAACTGAAACTTCATATTCTGTCTAGTGGGGATGAGTTTACACTATATATTAAATTTGAGATTATTTTAATATCTTTTGCTTGAGTTTTTAATTTGATGTTCACTTCTACCACGAACTAATCATACAAGGGGTTTGGATAGCTAGACATAAGATAACAAACTATGAACATATATTTGTTGTTTGTTTGGTATCAGAATACTAAATATGGAATTTGAGATCAACCTTCAAATATTGATCCAAATAAGTAATACTAACTCAAAGACTAAGAAGAAAATAATAAAAATAATACAAATCCAAAAATTATCATCCTAAATATGCTAGAAATAGATTTGTCACCATTAAGAAGTCCCAAATAGACTAGAAAATCTAATCTGAAGGTAGAATTTATTCTGAAGTCTACTTTCCTTTTTGTAGCTAGGATGAATAAGGAATCCTTGTAAGAAAATGATTCTGAACATTTATGAATCCTTGCCACACATGGAAACAATGTTGCAGCCCATTAAAGATCTTTGGAGAATTAGGAGATTCCCAAAATAAGCTGCTACATCTTTTAGGAAAAGAATCCTAGCCAAATAGGAAGTCCACAAGTCAAAAGGAAGTAAATAACAAAATTCGTACAACCTCTGTCGTCTCGTGTTTCGATGCCTTACCGAACTCTGATTGACCTGAAATTTTAAAACAAGGTAGGACAATATGCTAGGAGACTCCACATAAACTTTCAGCTTGATCCAACGATCAAATTGACAATTATGACTGTTGCCATAAAACTGGATAGGTGTACTTTTTACGTCAAAATCTGAATTTGACCCTTGTCTGGATCGTATCCCTAGCCCCCTCCCCCCTCTTTTTTTAGAAGACACATATGATCCCATGCCACATTAGCCCCAGTAGTTCTCATATTTGAACCTGAACAAAAAAAGGATCTAATAATTTGCTCAACATTTTTAATTACTTGCCCAAGTAAAAGGAAGAGAGATACCCAATAGACCTGAATGGAAAGTAAACCTGAGTTAATAAGTTGTACTTGTCCTGCGTATAAGAGTGTTTTACAAGTCTAATGTCGAACTTTAAAGGTGATTCAATCCATGAGGCCATACAATAAACAACCTTAAGCCTTAATGAGAGAGGACGCACTCGCAAATACTTCACAGGAAGCTCCCCCTCTCTAAACACAAGAATACGAATAATCTAATCTCTCTCGACATCTAACAGACTACTCAAGAAGATGTCACTTTTGTTTGGATTTTGATATGGACATGACAGTGCTTAAAACTACGTGAGAACATTTCTGACATATGATAGTTTACTTCCCCTCTGCTGAAAATCGTCAAATCATATGCAAAACAAAGATGGGAAATTTTGTTCTTATTGCATTTGCAGTTGGACTTGAAGTTTTTATTGTCACACATTTTGCGGAACAGCCCCAAAAGGATTTCCATACGTAGGACAAACAATATGGAGATAATGTCTCACCTTGTATCAGCCCCCCTTGAAGCAACTTGCAAGCTCACTGTTAATGATGTGAACCTCGTGATCACGTGGTCACACAACCCACACGCAAAGACACCAAATTCCTAGAAAGCAAGTAAATCAGGTTTGAGAGGAGTGTGACACTAAGATAACTTGTACCTAGACACCAGCACTAGTGGAAATGAAAACCCCCACCCAAGGAATATTAATTCGTGAAGGAGAAGTATAAGGATGACGCCACGAAGTCAGTTGTTCTTTGATAAGTCGTTTTAGTTCTTTAGAGAACCAAGAAAGGGAGAATATCTCACCACTCACACACAAATTTATGGCATAAGATGTTTATTAATCTGAAAATTTCATAGTTTACATGTCTGATTATGGCTTTATTTATACGGACTTTAAACTAAAATAAACCCTAATGGAGCCCCTTATGTAGACTTATATGAGGCCCACTTACAATTGACCAAAACAAGTGATAATAAACTAAAGACGAAGAAGAAAATAATAAAAATATGAAATTACTATCCTAGATATGCTAGAATCAGATTTTCCAACCCTAAAAAGTCCCAAATAGATTAGGAAATTTGATCTGAATGTGAAATTAATTTTAAAGTCTTCTTCCCTTGTTTTGCATGGACAATTAATGAAGAAAATCTCTCTTTTTTATATCTGCCAATTTAGTTTCCATTCTAGAAACTAAAATGTCATTAAATACCACCATCCATTTTTTTCTTATGTAGTTAGGATGAATAAGGAATCCTTCTAAGAAAAGGATTCTGAAAAATTAATGAGTCCTCGCCACACTTGAAAACTATGTTGCAGCCCATTAAAGATCATTGTAAAACTAGGAAATTCCAAAACAAGCAGCCACATCCTTATAGGAAAATGATCCTTTCTAAATAGAAAGTCCACAATGATACGATCCAGAAAAGGTCAAATTCAGATTTTGATGTAAAAAGTGCATCTATCAAGTTTTACGGCAACAGTCATAATTCTCTATCCGACCGTTGGATCGGGCTGAAATTTTACGTGGAGTCTCCTGACATGTTTTCCTACATCGGAGTTCGGGAAGGCATCTCAATACGGGTCAACAGAGGCTGTATGAATTTTGTTATTTACTTCCTTTTGACTTGTGGACTTCCTATTTGGTTAGGATTCTTTTCCTAAAAAGATGTGGTAGCTTATTTTGGGAATCAACTAATTCTCCAAAGATCATAATTATTTCAGAATCCTTTTCTTACAAGGATTCCTTATTCATCCTAGCTACAAAAAAGAAAGAAGACTTCAGATAAATTCTACCTTCAGATCAAATTTCCTAGTCTATTTGGGACTTATAAAGGGCAACAAGTCTGATCCTATTATATTTAGTATATTAAATTCGGATTTATTATTGTTATTATTATTTTCTTCTTAGTTTAGGGTTTATTTATATTATTTGGGTTTAATTGTAAGTGGATTATAAGTCCATATAAGGGGTTTATTAGGGTTTATTTTAGTTTGGAATCACTATTAAAAAAGAGCATAACTAGACATGTAAGGTTAGACAATTCAGATTAATAAAATTTCTTGTTTGACGCACTTTGTGTGTGTGTGTTGGTGAGATAATCTCCCTTCCATGGTTCTCTAAAGAACTGAAAAACGACTTATCAAAGAACAATTGTCTTTATGGCATCAACCTTATACTTCTCGTTTGCGAATCAATATTTGTTGGGTGGGGTCTCCGTTTCCAATAGTGCTAGTGCTTAGGTACAAGTTATCTTTGTGTCACCCTCCTATCAAACCTAATTTCTTTAGCTTTCCGGGAATTGGTGTCTTTGCGTGATCATGTGATCACAAGATCTGCATCACACAAAACAAAAGAAAGTAAATAACAAAATTCATACAACCTGTTCTGACCTATGTTGCAAGTCCTTCCTAATCTTCGATTCACTTGAAAGTTTATCCCAACATAACCTTTGGAATCTTCTGGTAAAGTTTCAGCACGATCCAACAGTTGGATTTGGAGTTATGCTCAATAGTGTAAAACTAAATAGTATGAAATTTTACGCAAAAGTCTGAATCTGACCTTACTTGGATCGTATCAATTGACGTTCATAGGGAAATTAGCATGATGTAACACAAACAATGATCCAATCAATGACTATTTTAAGGAATCTCGTTTTTGTTAAAGCAACATCAATGAAATCCCATTGAACCGAATCATAAGCCTTCATCAGATCTATTTTCATAGCACAACATGCAAGCCCTTTATTTTTGTGATAACCTTTCATTAATTCCCAGGACAAAAGAATTTTTTCGCTGATTCTCCGTCCAAAGATAAAAGCGGCCTCATATGGGCCTCATAAGAATGGCAAAACAACTTTAATTCTACTAGCTAGAATCTTAGTGATGTTTTTGTTAATTGTATTGCAGTAAGATATAGGACTAAAAATTATCAATCTCGTAGGATTAGCAACTTTAGGAATAAGGGGAATGGTTGCATTCATTTCCTTAAGAATTTTACGAGTCTAGAAAAAAGAGTTAACAACGTTGATTGATCCAAACAAGTCTTGGATCCTAGCTAAAAATAAAGTTGTAATCAAGCCTAAACATGAATGAAAATAATAAAAATAACTGATTTATTATTAAATACCACCAGCTCTTCTTTCCTTGTGTACTAGGATGGATAAGGAATCCTTATAAGAAAAGGATTCTGCAACATTAATGAATCCTTCCCACACTTGGAGATTATATTGCAGTTCATTAAAGATCCTTGTGAAACTAGAAAATTCCCAAAACAAGCTCCCACATCCTTGTAGGAAAAGGATCCTCGCCAAATAAGAAGTCCACACGTCAAAAGAAAGTAAATAACATAATTTTTAAAGCCTGTTATAACCTATATTGCAAGTCCTTCCCAGAACATGGATTCACCTAAACATTTATCCCAACATAGGCAAATACCTCTGCAAACTTCCAGTTAATTTTCAGCTCAATCTAACGGTTGGATTTGGAGTTGTGTTCAAATAGCGTAAAACTTGACGGTAAAACGTTTTATGCCAAAATCTGAATCTGACCTTGCTTTAATCGTATCACAAGGTTGAACCATATCAAAGTCTCTCCCCTCGTCTCACCTTTTTTTAGTTTTTATGGAATTGAAATCAAACCAAATAGAACCAACTCAGCAATAATCCAAATAGATTATTAGGAGGACTCAAGAAGCAATAACAACACAGAAAATAAGCAAAAACAAAATAGCAATGATAGTCTCGCGAGTAGCAAGTGAATCTATCTGAATTATGAACCAGACTAAATGCTTGAATGAAAACATGAATAAAGTATGCAATATGATGAAACAACACCCAAATATCTTAGATATGTTGTAAATATACTACAAGAAATGAAAACAACAAAAACAATATGAGTTTCAAGAGTTGACGTAAAAATATACACGATTACGACAAGTCAAGTCCGAATCTGGAACCTAAGGGCAATGATGTCCAACTGAACTAACATTTGAGATGTATTGCGCTTTCAACCCAAATAGACAGAATATAAAATTTCAGCAGTCTACGATAAGGTTTGATATGCTAACGCAAAAAACATTATGAATCGGACTTGATCATACTCTAATTTGAAATCCTAAGCAAACAATATCCAATTTGAGCTAATTCAAAGTTATTTTGATCCAATTTCCCCTTATTTAGTTTTTAGAATGACTTTTTATTTCATTCTTTTTTAATAATATGCCGCAAACATAAAACAACAAATGGCTAAAGGAAGCCACAAAGCAAACACCTCGACTTAACTAGACTTGTTAGGATACCAATACAACAAGCTAAATATCAATTTAAGAGTCTATGCCACAAATTCAAGGAGAAGAAGAAATTGGACAATAAGAAATTTTGTTTTGTGGAATCAACAAGAAATTGGAAAATTTCATAAAGATATATAACCTCATTAATGGAGCGAAGCTCTGATACCAAATGATGCGAACCTCGTGATCATGTGGTCATGCAACCTACACACAAAGACACCAAATTCCTGGAAAGCCAAGTAAATCAGGTATGATAGGAGTGTGACACCAAAATAACTTGTACCTCGGCACCAGCACTATTGAAAACGAAAACCCCCTCCCAACGAATATTAATTTGTGAACGAGAAGTATAAGGATGACACCATGACATCAGTAGTTCTTTGATAAATCGTTTCAGTTCTTTAGAGAACCAAGGGAGAATATATCACCACTCACATAACAAAATTACAGCACAAGATGTTTATTAGTCTGAAAATTCAGTAGCCCCCCACATGTCTGGTGATGCGAACCTCGTGATCGTCACGCAACCCACACGCAAAGACACCAATTCCCAGAAAGCCAAGTAAATCAAGTTTGATAGGAGTGTGACACAAAGATAACTTTTACCTAGGCACTAGCTGATGAGAACCTCGTGATCACGTGGTCACGCAACCCACATGCAAAGACACCAATTCCTGGAAAGCCAAGTAAATCAGGTTTGATAGGAGTGTGACACAAAGATAACTTGTACCTAGGCACCAGCACTATTGGAAACGGAGACCCCCACCCAACGAATATTGATTCGTGAACGAGAAGTATAAGGATGACGCCACGAAGACAGTTGTTCTTCAATAAGTCATTTTTCAGTTCTTTAGAGAACCATGAAAGGGAGATTATCTCACCAACACAAACATACAAAGTGCGGCAAAGAAGTTTTATTAATCTGAATTGTTTAACCTTACATGTTTGGTTGTGCCCTTATTTATAGTGACTCCAAACTAAAATAAACCTTAATGGACCTCTTATGTGGACTTATACGATGCCCACTTACAATTAAATCTAAATAATATAAATAAACCCTAAGCTAAGAAGAAAATAATAATAACAATAATAAATCCAAATTTAATATCCTAAATATATTAGGATCAGATTTGTTGCCCTTTAGAAGTCCCATATAAGCTAGGAGAATCAAATCTGAAGGTAGTATTAATTCTGAAATCTTCTTTTTTTTTTTGTAACCAGGATGAATATGGAATCCTTGTAAGAAAAGGATTCTTAAACATTTATGAATCCCTGCCACACTTGAAAACTATGTTGCAGCCCATTAAAGATCTTTGTAGAAATAGGAGATTTCCAAAATAAGCCGCCGCATCCTTTTAGGAAAAGAATCCTAGCCAAATAGGAAGTCCATAAGTAAAAACAAAGTAAATAACAAAATTCATACAGCTTTCGTTGACCCGTGTTTCGATGCCTTTCGAACTCCGATTGATCTGAAATTTTAACCCAAGGTAGGGCAACATGTTAGGAGACTTCACGTACACATTCAGCTCAATCCAACGGTCGGATTGAGAATTGTGATTATTGCCGTAAAACTAGATAGTTGCACATTTTACTTTAGAATCCGAATTTAACCTTTCCTGGATCGTATCATTCCCTCTCTCTTCAAGATGATTCATCCTTAGCCTATTTTTGAAGCTTTTGGAGTTCTTTTCTTGCCAACAATCGTTGCCAGCAACTTTAGATGAAAGTAGTAGCTGTTCTATTTTTTTTCTCCTCTCTTTCTGAAGCTTGCTGCGCATTGACTGCTACCGTTAACACATCAAGTTCTTGCTTCATCTCCCCTAGAATACGAGATAGACTATTGGATTCTTTTTTTTAGAACACTAATCTCTTTATTTCTCTCCATTTGATATCACCTCTCCTTTTGAATCCTCCTTTCTTTTTGCCATAACACCTCATCAAAGTACATGAAATCCCTTCAGTTTCTAGGCTGCCAAATACCTTCTGGATGGCCTATGATCTCATCCTTAAAATCACCATAACCATTATCATCAACGCCCTCCTCAAAATCCTCATAATTAGCCCACCTTGTCCTTTCAGCCCCACTACCATTGTTTGATTTCGGTTCAAACCCAACTTTTCTCACGTTTTGGGTACATGTTCCAGCCATCTTACCTTGTTTTTCCACCTTCTTAAGTTTGTCACACACATTCCCCATCCCAGAATTCATTCTTGCCATCATCTTCGTCATGGCTTGCATTTGGAATTTAAGTTCTACATCGAGAGGGGGTGGTGTCTTGTTTTGATTTGACATGATAGTACCTGCAAAAGTTGGTTAGTGGTAAAACAAATCCTCACATCGCTTGTGTTTCGCTCAAACACTCTTAATATCCTCACACACTCACACCTCTTGTCTCACCTTCTTGCGGTTCTTGCAAAACTAAAACCAACACCAAATAAAACCAACTTGGCGCTGATCCAAAATAAATATATATATATATATATATATATATATATATATATATATATATATATGACTCAAGAAGCCATAAAAACCAGAAAACAAGCAAAACGAAACTGCGATGATAGTCTCGCGAGTAGCAAGCGAGTCTATCCGAAATATGAACGAAACTGAAGACTCAAATAAAAACAGAAACAAAAATATGCAAAATGATGAAACAACACCCAAATATGTTGGATATGATGAAAATAAACAGCAAGAAACAAAAACAACAGAAAGAAAGTGAATTTTAAAAGTTGACGCAAAACAGACTTGTGTACGACGAGTTAAGCCCGAATCTGGAACCTAAAGTAAATGATGTCCAATTGAGTTAAAATTTAAGATATAGTGCAATATCAACCCAAATAGACAGAATATAAAGTTTGAGCAATTTATGATAAGGTTTGATATACTTACACAAAAACGTTATGAATCAGTATTTATAATTCTATAGACAGATTAATAAAACTTCTTGTTTGCTGCACTTTGTGTGTGTGTGTGTGTGTTGGTGAGATAATCTTTCTTCCATGGTTCTCTAAAGAACTGAAAAATGACTTATATAAGAACAACTATCTTCGTGGCATCATCCTTATACTTCTCGTTCGCGAATCAATATTCGTTGGGTGGGGGTTTCCATTTCCAATAGTGCTGGTGCCTAGGTATAAGTTATCTTTGTGTCACACTCCTATCAAACCTGATTTTCTTGGCTTTCCGGGAATTGGTGTCTTTGCATGACCACGTGATCATGAGGTTCGCATCACTCTCTCTTTATATTTTTGTAATGCTTAAGTTTTGCTTTCATTAATCTCTTGTTTATGCCTTTCATTTTCTTTATTATTTATATAATCATGTTTTCCTCTTGTTTATCTATGTTTCCTATTATTCATAATGTTCAGCTAAGTTTATTATGTCAAGGCGAAAAGGTTACATTAATGGTGTAAGAATAAGTATACTATAAACTCAACATGAACTTTAATGTTTGATACTAACTTGTTTTATATTTATTATCTTACTCACTCTTAATACCTTACTTGTTAAATGGTTAGTCTAGATTTGTGTTGAACAACCCTTGGTAAAACAAATACTTGGCACTTTCATAGCCCAACTGTATGGTATAACCGACACCTGTGATATGAAAGAAACTTGATTTATTGTTAACATAAGTTATCACCATGAATACCTGATAATATTTACAAGTATTGGCATTACTCAAATAAGATAATTAATGTAATCATGTTAACAATTTATAATCCGAGTGAAACCTCCTTTGTGTGTGGTTTTCAGTCAAGTAATAAAAAGAGTTTATACTATACTTATTTGAAATACCATTAGTGGATCCTCTAACCTTGACAATTATTTTATCTTCGTTTAAATTCTTATATCATTATCACATCTCAAAGCTCTCTTCAAATCTTTTCTTTTATTTATAATTCTATATAGTTCACCTCCTTGTGGTTCGACCCCGGTCTTGTCGGGTTATTTATTATTTCAGCACTCCTGCAAGGATAAGACATCAACTCTTTGATAGTGTTAAGTTTTTGATGCCGTTACCAAGGAGGTAAGTTCTTGTATAAATTATAATATTTATTTTATTTTCTCTTTTCACTTTTTATTTTATCTAACTTTTGTTTTGTTTTGTTTCTTCCTTTTATTCTCTTCCTACACACGCATGAGAGTTTGGTCACGTATATTAAGTGGTAGACTTTGTAGGGTATCCTCATCATTTTCAGAAAATATAGATGAAGAAGGTAATCAATTGCTTCATAATGTGAATAATAAGAATAATCGAGTTAGAACACTTAGAGACCACATGAATCCTACAAGAACAAGTGTACCCTGATGTATAATTTTTCCTCCTGATGCATCTGACTTCAATTTTAAATCAGGCATTATTCAACTTTTACCTTCTTTTCATGGCATAGATCTATACTTGCATTTAAGGGAATTTGAGGAGGTCTGTAACACCTATAATGACTACAAAATCTTTTTTCATTAAAAGATAAAACTAAAACATGGCTACAAAATCTTAGGTCAGGATCCATTCGTGCTTGGGATGAAATGCAACAATAATTTTTAAAGAAGTTTTTTCTTTCTCACAGAACAAACTCTTTCAAAAGACATTTTACCAATATTAGGATAGGTATCGAGACTTGTTTAATAACTTGCCCTCATCATGGTTTTGAAACATGGAGATTGGTTTCATATTTTTATGAAGGGTTAACACCTAAAGATAGACAAATGGTAGAATTGATGTGCAATGGAACTTTTAAAGATAAAGACCCTAATGAAGCAATGGAATACCTAGACTTGCTAGCTGAAAATGCTCAAAATTGGACATTACAGGCACTTCTGAGACACCACGTAAAACTCAACCTCATACATCTAATGGAGGAATGTACAACCTTAAGGAAGATCATGACCTCCAAGCCAAGTTTGTATCTTTAGCTAGAAAAGTTGAGGCACTTGAATTTAAAAAGAGTGGTCATTTAAAATTTGTTCAGGATATTGTTTGTCAAATCTGTGAAAACAATGAACACTCAACCAATGACTGTCCAACTTTACCTTCTTTCAAAGAATGCCTCCATGAATAAGCCCATGATTTAAACAGTTTTCAAAGGCCCAAGCACAAAAGTTGAGGCACTTGAATTTAAAAAGAGTGGTCATTTAAAATTTGTTCAGGATATTGTTTGTCAAATCTATGAAAACAATGAACACTCAACCAATGACTGTCCAACTTTACCTTCTTTCAAAGAATGCCTCCATAAATAATCCCATGCTTTAAACAGTTTTCAAAGGCCCAAGCACAAAAGTTGAGGCACTTGAATTTAAAAAGAGTGGTCATTTAAAATTTGTTCAGGATATTGTTTGTCAAATCTATGAAAACAATGAACACTCAACCAATGACTGTCCAACTTTACCTTCTTTCAAAGAATGCCTCCATGAATAATCCCATGCTTTAAACAGTTTTCAAAAGCCCAATCACAACCCATACTCGCAAACATACAACCCTGGTTGGAGAAATCACCTAAATTTCAGTTAGAAGAGTGATAACAATAATGCACAAACTTCACAGCCACCGTTTCAAGCACACCATAATTTCCAAAATTCCCATGGATATGCACCTCCTTATGCTCTGCCTCTTAGAAGAAATCTTGAGGAAATATTGCATGCATTCATTGAAAAGCAAGAGACAATCAACACTCAACTTGCTCAAACCATGACAGATTTTAAAAATACTCTTGCAAAGTTCATAGCTGCTCTTAGTTTTCAGGAGAAAGGTAAGTTTCCATCTCAACCACAGGAAAATCCAAAGAGGCAATACAATGCAAATGCACGTAGTTCCGGAAGCCAACACGTGGATCAAGTGAAATCAGTCATCACTTTTCACAATGATAAGGTTATTGAAAAACCCACTCTTGAACCTTGTGAGAAAGATGATGAGTGAATCTCTGAGGGTAAGGAAGGGGTTGAATCTAAACATTATTAAAAAAAAAGACTGATTCCCCGCCAGCACTTCCATTTACTCATGCCATGACCAAACAAAAGAAAGTCAATCACAACTCTGAAATCTTTGAAACTTTCAAGTAGTTAAGGATAAATATACCTTTGTTGGATGCTATTAAACAAGTATCTTCTTATGCTAAATTTTTGAAAGATTTGTGCACTGTGAAGAGAAAACTGAATGTGAAAGGATTAATATACCCTAGCAAAATTTAATGGTATTCACGACCCCAAGATAAATCTAACCCAAGTTTGTTAAGATTTGAATCAGCTTATCAAAATGGAAGACTTGCTCCAAGGCAACAGACTATAAACCAACTCGATCACAACGCCTACACCTGGAGATGAGCAAAGGAAGTATAAATTCACAACAAAGAATGGTCAATTCTTTGAAAAGTTGAAAGTTTAATCAAGAACCAAGATTGAGCAACCAAAAGTCGGCTACAATGCTGAAATATCATCAAAAGTCTGACCTAAAATTATTCCTAAAGAGTATTTAAACTCCAAGCCAAAACCCTAGTTTCCCTAATGAGTCTCACATAAACCCAATTTAAATAATAATTAACCCAAGCTAAAACTAGCGCAAACTAATTAAAATAAACAAAATAAACAAGTCTAAAACCCAAACAAATTGTCTCCTCTTAAAATAATTAAAGTTTGATAGTCCAACTAATTAAATAAGACTAGTTCGTTGTTTTCGCATTCTGTCTGGCAGCAGCAAGGCCCAACTTAAAATGGATGGTTATCTCTTGTCTTAATGAATTTGAAGGCATGCCATATACCATTGGAAAGGTATGGAAGTTTAGTTCCCAGCACAACTAGAATCACATCAAAATTCGATCTGTAGCTCAAGTTATGACCAAAATAGTAACGAAAGGTCAAACTGTCTGAATCTAGTCTTCTTCTCCCAATCCTTGTGTAATGGTCTTGGTTCCACCAACAAGCCCCTATTGAACATGAATCAGATTAATCAAGGCTTGCTTTTTATTATTACAAATCCTCTTAAAGTCCACCTAGCCCATGTATATTGAAGAAGTCCATTGAAAGCTTCTTTGAACTTCTTAGCTCTAAGCCTAGTAACTGGATCAACTGGAACCTCCAATAGATCCTTTGATGGTTGGATCACATCATCCCCTCGCTCTTTAAAAGGATTTGACCTGGAATCATCACCTACATCAAACGAAGAAAGATCAGAAACATTGAATGTAACACTAACACCATACTCACCTGGTGGATCCACTTTGTAAGCATTATCATTAATCCTTTCTATGATCTGATAAAGACCATCTCCTCGAGGCATCAACTTTGATCTTCTTTGTTCAGGAAACCTTTCCTTCCTTATATGCATCCAAACTCAATCACCTGGTTCAAATCTCACTAATTTTCGTCTGGCTTTGTTTGCATATTATTCATACTGCTTATCTATTTGTTTCCAAATTTTTGCATGAAGATCTTTTACCACCTGTGCTTTTTGATTACCATCAAGACTATCCCTTTCATCAACAGGCAAAGGAATCAAATCTAATGGTGTCAAAGGGTTAAAACCATAAACAATCTCAAATGGTGAATAATTAGTAGTAGAATGCATATTACGATTATATGCAAATTCAATGAATGGCAATCTTTCTAATTTTTAAGATTCTTTTGAATGATAGCCCTTAACAATTGAATTAAAGTCGATTAACAACTTCAGTTTGGCCATTTGTTTGTGGATGACAAGTAGTAGAATATAAAAGTTTAGTTCCTAACTTACCCCACAAAACCTTCCAAAAGTAACTCAAAAACTTAACATCTCAATCGAATACAATGCTTTTAGGAAGACCATGTAGCCGAATCACCTCTCTAAAGAATAGGTCAGCTATATTTATTGCATCATCTGTTTTATGGTAAGCAATGAAATGTGCCATCTTAGAAAATCTATCCATAACAACAAATATAGAATCTTTCCCTTTCTTAGACCTAGGTAGACCTAAAATGAAATCCATAGAAATATCAACCCAAGGTTCCTTAGGAACAGTCAAAGGTGTGTATAGTCCATGAGGCAATTACCCTAGAATTAGCTTGTCTACATGTTATGCACCTATCACACATTCTTTGTACATCTCTTTTCATATTAGGCCAATAAAAGTGCTCATGCAGAATCTCTAAAGTTTTAGTAATTCCAAAATACCCCATTAAACTTCTCCTATGTGCTTCCCTCACAAGCAATTCACGTAAAGAACAATTAGGCACACATAACTTATTTTCCTTAAACAAAAATCCATCATGCCTAAAATATTTATCCTTGGCCGAAACCTTGCATGTGTCATATATAGCACCGAAATCATGATCATCAAGATACAATTCCTTAATATACTCAAATCATAGCAATTTAGTATGTCATACCTTCGCGACAAGGCATCAGTGACCACATTTTCCTGACCTTGCTTGTATTTAATCACATATGGAAAAGTTTTAATAAACTCAACCCACTTAGTATGTCTCCTACTTAACTTACCTTAACCCTTCAAATGTTTCAACGATTGGTGATCAATATATATGACAAACTCTCGGGGCACAAATAATGTTGCCAAGACTCCAAAGCCCGTACCATGAGTTTCTCACTAAAATAAGTGATGAGCTGTTTTTCTTGCATTAAAACAGCTTCAATACATATTCCTAAAGCATCACATTCAATCTCAAAAGCTTTATTAAAATTAGGTAAAGATAGTAAAGGTGTCGAAATCAACTTTGATTTTAACAAGCTAAAAGTATTTTCTTGTTCTTCTCCCCACTTGAAACCCACAGCTTTCTTAACAATTTCAGTCAATGGAGAGGCTATCATACTAATATCTTTAACAAATCTACTATAAAAACTAGCCAAACCATGAAAACTCCTAACTTATGTTATGGATTTTGGTGTAGGCCATTCTTGAATAGCCTTAACCTTAACCTCATCCATTTCTATACCTTTTACACTAACCACATATCTAAGAAAAACAATCCTATCCATGCAAAAGTCACACTTTTTCAAATTAGCATATAAGGACTCTTTTCTAAGCACATCAAGAACTTGTCTCAAACTACTTATATGCTCATCAATCTCCTTACTATAAATCAAGATATTATCAAAGTAAACGACTACAAACTTACCAATAAAAGCATGCAACACATTATTCATCAATCTCATAAAAGGACTAGGTGCATTAATAAGTCCAAATGGCATAACCAACCACTCATACAAACCATATTTAGTTTTAAAAGCAGTTTTCCATTCATCGCCTTCTTTCATCCTAATTTGATGATAACCACTTTTCAAATCAATTTTCAAAAACAATTTAGAACCATGTAATTCATCCAACATATCATCTAATCTAGGAATGTGATGTCGATACTTTACACTGATGTTATTGATAGCTCGACAATCCACACATATTCGCCAAGTTTTGTCCTTTTTTGGAATAAGAAGCACGGGAACTGCACAAGGACTCATGCTCTCTCGAATGTATCCTTTTGACATCAACTCCCCCACTTGCCTTTGAAGCTCTTTAGTCTCTTCAGGATTGCTCCTATAAGCCAGCCTATTTGGTATAGATGCTCCTGGAACAAAGTCAATTTGATGCTCAATACCTCTAATTGGCGGTAAACCACTAGGAATGTCATCTGGAAAGACATCCTCAAATTCCTGCAAAAAAAACTTTAAAAACACTAGGAACACAAGAATCTAAATCATCTGAGTTAAAGAATGCCTCCTTATACACAAGTAAAATCATAGGCAAGTCAGAAAGATAGGTATGTTTAAGATTATTAGATTTTGCAAAAAAGTTGTGTTTCCCCACTTTTTCTACACTCTTTTTTTCTCACCCTTTCTTTCTTCTCTCCACTCTCGGCCTTCTTTTCAATTTTTTGTTCTTGGCTGTGACCCTCCCCTAATGTCCTAAGGGCCGAAACTTTGTTCCCTTTTGTTTTTAACTCATGGCTCACTTTCTTTTCTTTACTCCTCACATCCTCACCATGTTGTTCAGCTTGTTTTTTCATTTTGGCTGAATCTTTTTGTTCCTACATTTTGGCCGAAACATGTTGCTCTTCCTCATAGCCCTTCTTTAATTGAATTTGATCTTCATACACTTGCTTTGGTGAGAGTGGGGCAAGTGTATAAATCCTTACATCCTTCTCTAATGAATACATGAAAAGTCAAGCGACTTTTCTATCAAATTGCTAAGTTAGCCTCCCTAGTAACAGATGAGTAGCATGTATAGGCACAACATCACATTTCATCCTTATATTTGCCTACTGAAAAAGAAATCATCACCTGTCTATTCACCCTAACAAAACCACATTCATTCAACCATTGAAGTTGATAAGGCCTCTCATGCTTTATGGTATTCAATCCCAACTTTCTAACCAAAGTAACACTAGCAATATTAGTACAACTACCACTATCAATGATCATAATACATACCTTATCGTTGATTAGGCATCTAGTATAGAAAATGTTCTCCCTTTGTTGTTCCACATCACCCTCCTTAGTCTGAACACGAAGTGACCTTCTAATCACCAAAACTTTATCACCAACAGCATACTCTAAATTACTAGCATCCTCAAGTGGGGGCATGTCATCACAATCAAACTCCTCACTAGTGGACACAATCTCTCCATTAACTCGACGATTTGCACATTCTGATGCATAATGTCCCAATCCCTAACACTTGAAACACTTTATGTCACGATTACGCTTCGGTTGAACTTCTCCCTTAAGTTTTTGATCATTAGTCGAAACCTGCTTCATGGAGGTAGGTTCGGCAACTTTAGAAGTCACCAAAGGCTTCGATGACGCACTACCCTCTCTCCTATAATTCATCTTCCAACCCGAAGAAGACCCCATATAAGCTCTAGATCATGTATTACCTTTCCTTTTTAGCTGTCCTTCAACCTTAATGGCTAAGTGTACTAACTCCTCCAAACCAACATATGATTGCAACTCCACAACATTAGTTATGTCTCTATTTAAGCCATTTAAAAACCTAGACATAGTAACTTCCTCATCTTCATTAACATTACCTCTAATCATAGCCACCTCTAATTCTTTCTGATATTCCTCCACACTCTTATTACCCTGTGTAATCATTTGTAAACAATTAAACAACTCCCGATAATAGTATTTAGGAACATACCTCTTCTTCATTATTGTCTTCAACTCCTCCCATGTCCTAACTGGTCTTTCTTTATTCCTTCTTCTTTCTACCACCAAACCATGGCATAATTAGTAAACTCCACTACAGCTAACTTAACCTTCTTTTCTTCAGAGTACCTATGGATGTCAAAAATCATCTCCACCTTTTTTTCCCAATCTAAATAAGCTTCTGGATCAGTTTTTCCCTTAAAGGCTAGGATTTTTAACTGAATACTACCCAAATTTCGGTTTATATCTCCCAAATCATCAAAATGACTCTATACTCAAAATCCCTATGTGGCCAAATATGTCCCTTCCTTGACCGATTTTCATACCTCTCTCCCCTATGTGTACGGAACCCACCACCACGGTTAAGATCATCCTCGGCTTCATCTGCAGAGTTTCCAGCAACACTCTCCTCCTTCCTAGCTTCTCTACCCCTTTTACTACGCCCATCATCAGACCTAGTCTCTAATTTTTCAATCCTAGTCATCAGCTCACCAAACATAAATTCCATGTTGTTGTATTCTTGAAAGCCCATCTTCTGGGATTTCACCCTTCTTCTTCTGTTTCATACTGTTATAAGACATTATTTTTTTTTAAACTTGCATGAAAATCGTTAGCAATAAAAATAACACCTCACATACTCGTGTATCAGAGAAATTTATAGGCTTTTCACTCGAATATGCTCCGTATGCCTTTTTCCACTCAAATTGCCTTTCTTTAGTTCTTGAAATCACTTACCAACAATTCAGAAAAAGCAACCAACTATGCAGCGAATTTATAAATTTGATATAGACTCCAGAAGTAAAAAATTACGAAACTAACAAAACGAAACTCGATGACAAATTCACAAATAGCAATGCAAATTTATACGAATAATATGACAATTTGAAGACACGAATAAAAATTTAAAAAAAATCAGAAAAGAGCTAAACAATTACGAATTATCAAGAACTAAGGATTTAATTCAAGAAAATTTCAGAAACTCAAGAAAATCAACTAAACTACCCAAATTTTCAAGAAACACAAACAAGACTATTGAATGATTCATGAATCAAGACTAACCAATTTCCTAATGATCAAGGTTTTCTCAAGCATGTATTCAGCAAAAACTAAAAAAATCACTTTCTTTTTTTTGTGCGGCAGCAATCAAGATTTCAAGATCAAGCCTCCATTTTTTTTTGATATATAGATGTATATATTTCGGCAAGAACAAAACAAAACCAATTTTGATCAAGAAAGCATCAAAAGAACACTAACTTATGATTAAGTGTCCAACAAAGCAATCAAAAGTAAGATCCTTATTTTTTTTTATATCGGTGGCCAAATCTATCAAGAATCAAACAAGAAACAATAAAGACTCAAATTGAAGGATATAACCTGTGATTAGATCAACTCTGATACCAACTGATGCGAACCCTAGTAGAATTTAATGGTATTCGCGACCCCAAGATCAATCTAACCCAAGTTTGTTGAGATTTGAATCAGCTTATCACAATGGAAGACTTGCTCCAAGGCAACAAGACTATAAACCAACTCGATCACAACGCCTACACCTGGAGATGAGCAAAGGAAGTATAAATTCACAACAAAGAATGGTCAATTCTTTGAAGAGTTGAAAGTTTCTTTGAACTTCTTAGCTCTAAGACTAGTAACTGGACCAACTGGAACCTCCAATGGATCCTTTGATGGTTGGATCGCATCAGCTTTTTTAGCCGAACAAGTGTCATTCTTCAAAATAATAATGCTTTAAAATATAAAGACCCTAGTTATCCTACAATTTCTTGCTTTATTGGAGAACATAAAATTGAAAAAGCTTTACTTGATTTTGGAGCTAGTGTGAATTTATTTTCATATTCGGTTTTTAAAAGTCTTAATCTAGGTGAGTTAAAACCAACTTCTGTTATTTGCTGATAGATTTGTAAAAGTGCCTAGAGGAATAGCTAAAGATGTGTTTTTACAAGTTGATAAATTCATTTATCTTGTGGATTTTATTGTCTTGGATACACAACCTATTGAAGCATGTAATTTAATTCCTGTTATTTTAGGAAGTCTATTTCTTGCAACTTTTAATGTATTGATTAACTATTGGAATAGACTGATGAAGTTATAATTTGAAAACATGACATTAGAGATGAATATTTTATACATTTGCAAGCAACCTAAAGATGATAATGATTTACAGGAAGTGAACTTTATTAAAAAAATAGTTTATGATCAACTTCAAACCACTTCCAGTGAAACTGAGATTGACGAATCTGACAATTTGCAAATGGTCTATTTTCAGGAAGAATCAAAAGCAAGTACTTGGAGACCACAAATTAAAGAATTACCACCACAATCAATTGAGTCTATGCCTTCAAAGTGTTCAACCACCAAAACCTGATTTGAAGCCATTACCATCCAATCTCAAATACTCATTTTTGGGAGAAAATAAAACCTTTCTGGTAATATTCTCTTCCAAACTTAATGCACATCAAGAAGAAAAGTTATTACAAACTCTGAAAATGCACAAAAATACATTAGGATGGACCATAGCTAACATAAAAGGAATTAGTCCTTTGATTTGCACACACATAATTTATTTAGAGGAAAATGCTAAACCCTCTAGAGAAATGCAACGAAGGCTTAATCCTAATAGGTAGTGAAAAATGAAGTCATTAAGCTTCTAAATAATAGAATCATTTATCTTATTTTTGACAACAAATGGGTAAGTCCTACTCAAGTTATATCCAAGAAATCTGGAGTCACTTTGACAACAAATGAGAAAAATAAGTTAATTCCAAATAGGACTATTACTGGTTGACGCATGTGCATTGACTATAGGAAACTTAATTCAACGACTAGAAAAGATTATTTTCCTTTACCTTTCATGGATCAAATCCTAGAAAGACTTACAGATCATGAATTTTATTGTTTCCTATATGGCAATTCAGGTTACAACCAAATTGAAATTGCATTAGAAGATTAAGAGAAAACTACTGATGTGCCGTGAATGATTCGAAAAATTGGTAGCAATGAATCTGACGAAAATGGATGAAAGATGGGTCTGGTTGTGTTGTCTTTGTTTTAGTGTTTAGGCTGGATTATAGTGATTTTAAGGTAAATAAGATGGGGGATAGACTAGAATGATACTTTGATAAGTCGATCTGGACGCCACAAAGATCAACCTAGGATTTCGACGCCACACTCTTTGTGATTGAAGAGTGATAAGTCAGGTAGGGTTCTTCACAAAATCAATTGGAAGAACAACTCGTAATTCTGTGAATTAAGTTTCAAATATTGGCCAAAAGTGCTTTATTACATATTCTGGTACTATATTTATAACTGGAACATCCCTCCAAAGTTAGGAAAAATTCAACATGGCAGAAGTCAAGCCCAAAAAATAGACTTTGACAAACTAACCTAGACAAATTAACTAGCACATGTTTTTTGACATTTCTAACATAAACAGACCAAATTTAAAACAACCATATCTTCTTACAAAAGTCCAATGCAATCATGGTTGGACAATCTAGAAAGAACATGTTCTGAACTTGAAATCCACCTAGATTAGTCTTGTTTTCACATGCAATGGATTGCTTCAAATTCAGGTTCAAATTCATTTGCTGTTCTGACCATAAACAGCATCAATTCCTTCACTTATTTGTATATCAACCCAAATTCAAGTAGCCCAGCATCAAAAGAACCATTAAGGGCTTTTCCCATCTCCAAGTTCCAATTGTAGGCAAATAAACATCCTTGAACCAATTTCAAATTGATTTCTAATTTTTAACTCCGATGCAGCTTCAATTATTCCAATTTGACTTATCAAGGCCCTTTGTAGTTGTTTCGCTCTCGCTCTTGTCATTGGACCATCTGAATCCTCTTGCATATTAGTTTTAGCTTTACAAGATGGATTATAATTCCCATGATGCACATCAACTACCTTCACATGTCCATTAAGTACTTTTGCATATCGAAAGATGCCTTTTGGATTATGTAATGCACCAGCCACGTTTCAAATATGCATGCTTAGCATTTTCAGTGATACGGTTGAATGTTTTCTTGAGAGTTTTATGGATGATTTTTATGTTTTTGGTGATTCATTTGATGATTGTTTAGCTAACTTGGAAAAAGTTTTGAACAGGTGTGAAGAGAAGAATCTTGTGCTGAATTGAGAAAATTTTCATTTTATGGTAACAAACGACATTGTATTTGGTCACATTGTTTCATCAATAGGAATTGAGGTTGACAAATCTAAAATCAAGCTAATTGCCAACTTACCGACACCAAAATCCATTTAGATTTTAGATCATTTTTAGGACATGGTAGTTTTTATAGAAGGTTCATCAAAGATTTTATTGTAATATCTAAGCCATTGAGTAACCTTCTAACAAAGGATAATATTTTTGAATGGACTGAACATTGTGAAGAAGCCTTTGTTAAACTTAAAAACTTGCTTACTTCTGCTCCTGTCATTCAACCTCCTGATTGGTCATTACCTTTTGAAATAATATGTGACGCTAGTGATTATGTCGTGGGTGTTGTCTTAGGACAAAAAAAGATAAGAAACCTTATGTGATTTACTATGCAAGTAAAACTTTAAATAGTGCTCAAATGAATTACACTACCACTGAAAAAGAATTACTTGCAGTAGTATTTGCATGTGAAAAATTCAGATCTTATTTTGTTGGCTCACCTGTTGTTGTTTTTAGTGATCATATAGCATTGAAATATCTTCTTTCAAAGAAGGATTTTAAGGCTAGATTGGTGCGGTGGATTTTGCTACTTCAAGAATTTGATATCACAATCAAAGACAAGAAAGGCACGGAAAATGTTGTCGTAGATCATTTGTCAAGATTGACAACAGATTCGAGATCTGACATCTTCTTGAACGAAGTGAAGAACTTTTATTGGGATGACCCTTATTTATTCAAATATTATCCTGATCAAATATTTTGAAGATGCATTCCTAACAATGAGGTAAGTAGTGTCATTAGATTTTGTCATTGTAAGGCATGTGGGTCATTTTTCATCAAGAAAGACAACTACAAAAATCTTACAAAGTGGATTTTACTGGTCCACCATGTTCAAAAACTCACATGCATTCTGTAAGACTTGTGAAAATTGTCAAAAGTTGGGATCTGTTTCAAAACGTCACATGATGCCTTTAAATCCTATTCTTATCATTGAGATCTTTGACTATTGGGGTATAGATTTCATAGGTCCATTTCCTCCATTTGGTTTCTTGTACATATTAGTCATAGTAGATTATGTTTCAAAATGGATAGAGGTAATTCTAAGTCAAAACAATGACCACAAAATAATGATAATTTTTTTTAAAGAAAATATTTTAAGTCGATTTGGAATCCCTCGAGCCATGATAAGTGATGGTGGAACACATTTCTACAACAAGTCATTTAAGCCTTTAATGAAGAAATATGGAATCACATACAAGTGGACAGGTAGAACTTGCTAGTAGGGAGATCAAACATATCTTAGAGAAAACAGTGAACCCTAATAGGAAAGACTAGTCATTAATGATGTTTTAATGATGTATTTTGGGCTTATCAAACTGCTTATAAAACATAATTAGGTATGTTACCTTATAGACTAGTCTATGGAAAACCTTGTCACTTGCCCTTGGAACTTGAACATAAAGCTTATTGGGCTATTAAAGCTTTCAATTCAAACCTTAATGATGCTAATCAGTTGCGAAAATTACAAATAAATGAGGTTGAGGAAATAAGAAATGATATAATGAAAATTCAAGAATTCATATAGGAAGAATCAAAGAGTTTCATGACAAGAAAATACTGATAAAAACTTTCAATGTTGGTCAAAAAGTCTTGATTTATAATTCTCGACTCCATTTTTTTCCTGGAAAACTAAAGATCAAGATGGAGCGGTCCTTTTATTGTGAAACATGTGTATCCTAGGGGCGATATGGGGCGTGACAATGTTTTCAAGATAAATGGACATCGTTTGAAAGTTTACTTTGAAAATTTTTCAGTTGAAAATGACTATTAAATTGGGTGATCCTGTATATAGAGATTGATTCTTTTTCTCACATATTTTTTGTTTCTTTTTGGTGTAACTTTTGTTTTGCTAGTCTCTCTCACCCCGGTCAAATAGCGGATAACGATACCCTGTGATTCTTAAGTCAATTCTTTCACTTTCCCATGATAACCGATATCTATATATATATTTGTGCAATTCTTTGCTCTTTCTCCTTTCTTTGCATCTCTTCTCCAATTCTCATTTGAAAATGGACACCACTTTTGAAAATTGAAAAAGTATTTTCCCGCTTTGCCTCCAAATGCAATTGCAAAAATTTACCGTGCTAGGTGTGAAAGATTGAGGTTGTTAATGAATCATAGAATTCCTGAAGATATTCGCTGGCTAATTGAAGCAAAGGTCCGATTATCAGGTGAGTCCTCCAGTTCTTTCATTTCATACATGCCTAGAACAGGTAAAAGCACTTTTGCAAAACAACGTTGCGTAAAACGACTGAAAATTTGTCACCGATGTGTCAAATGGACTTGTAATGTACAATGTTCATTCTTTATGAATGATATCTATAAACCATGAAGATATAATACAATTCATTAAGGATGGCTTGAGTAAGGAGTCTTTAAATAATCTTCTATTAACTCTTGAGACGCACCCTAGTGGAGATGTGCATCATGCAATTCATGATTTATGGCCACAATTTCATAAAGAACATGATCGACTTAGTCTTGGGATTTAACTAAAAAAGACCCTGTTTGCCAGTTTTTAAGAAAACTGGATGAGAAGCCTATCCCTGACCCATAGAGGGCGTTTAAGCCGTTCTTGGACGTAAAACCAAGGGAAGATGTGAGCTTCAATCATAACTACTTGTACATACACATGTTTTAAAAAAAACAGAGAGAGAGAGAGAGTGAGACTCCAGCTGACCTACAAATAGGTGGTATGATTGCATTTTTAATTTCTCATCTATAAAATCTTCTCTTCCTTCCTTTCATTTCTACTCAACCCATACATTCAACAACTATAGAAGTGTATAGAAATGGCAGGTTCCTCAAGTCATCAAATAAGAAATATTTTTGTTTTCAGTGGATCTAGTCCTGGGAAAAAAAAGAGTTTTTAGAATCAGCAAATCATCTTGATCAGGTACTAATTGAGAGAAAGATTCATTTAATGTATGGGGGAGGCAGCCTTTTTAGGAGGCAGTCAAGGTTTGGGGGTCATCCTCAAAGCTTTAACAAAAGGGGACATCATTGGAAAAACAATTGGAAAGGAACTACAGGTCTCCATAATGTCTGATCGACTGAATACAATGTTTAACCAAACTAACACCTTCATTGCCTTACCAGATGGTCTGGGCACATTGGAAGAGATCTTTCATATTTTCTCTTGGGCCCAACTGCACATTCACCATAAACCTATAGGTTTGTTAAATGTTAATGGTTTTTATGATAATTTGTCGTCTTTTCTTGATCAAGATATGGAACAGGAATTTCCAACATCTTCGGCATGACAAATCATAATCTCTGCTATTACTGCTGAACAATTGATTGACCAACTACAATATTTCATCCCTGTAATTGATCCCTCCATGAGTCGCATAAATTGGTCAACTATGGAAAGCCGTAAAAAGCTTAGATTGAATTTGAGCCTTCGTTTGTGAAACCTTGTGTCTTTTGGTTTTATTTATAGCATAATATTTTATTTTGTTATTTCTTATATTTGTTTACGTGTGTTTCAGGTTTGTCAGTGTTTGCTGTTTTAGGTGATGTCTTCTATACTCTATCTTTCTACCTTATGACATTAAAGACAATGTCTTGTTTTGGTTGGGGGGAGAGGGTAGTAGTTGACATAAAAAAAACTAACTTACTAACTGTTTTTGTTATTATTAAAACCATTTGACAAAACTGTTATTAGGATGCCAGAATAAGAAGGAATTTTATTGACTCTTGAGACGCATCTTAGTAAATATTCTTATCAAGGTCTATCTGAAATACTTATTGAAATATTCAGGTTCACAAACTCTCACATTGTTATCACTTGATTATGCTCATATACTATTTAACAAGTATTCTTAAACCTTTATTTTCACACACAAACTTTAACATATGATTGTGAGTTGCATATTGGATTATTACATTATTTATATTCTTTTGTTAAAGGTAACAACTAAAGGAAAGGGATAGTATATAATTTGTAAAAAAAAAAAAACAAAAACAAAATTTTGATGATAATAAAAACGTAGATAAGTTTGGTTTCGTAGCCTCCCTAACCTAAGCAATTAAGCCCCAAAGGGTGTTTTAACACCCAATACCCTAAAGTCAACTGACTTGAGAGCTATTGGCCCAGTGCTTTCTATATGGGTTAAAGAGAAAAGCTTCAGGGAAAAAATTATTGCACTATCTACGTATCAATATCTGCCACACGAGTTACTAAGCTCGTAGGGGTGTATCTCAACATCTAATGCCCTAAGACCAACTAGTCTAGGATTCATTAGCCGAAAGCTTGTTACATGGGTTCAAAATGCATTGTGTTTTAAGTTATGTGTATATATATAAAAAAGAAAAGAAAAAAAAGATAATTATCCCAACCCAAGGAAGTTAACCTTAGAAAAACATTTGAACATAATATTGTTTTCTTCCAATAAAAGCCTCATCATCTATGTTTTCATACATTGAGCACATAAAAACAAGGTTTATTAATATCTTGTTTCAATAGTATGTAGCAGATATATAAATTTAATGAGAGTTTGTTTATCTGGATAGATTAATATGGAACTTGTAAATTGTTTTTCTATTTTAACGCTTTGATTACTAGAGACTAGTAATAAGTTGGTTGGGGGTGTGATTAGTACTTAAAAGTGCATTTTTATCAAGGTTCTCTATCATCATTTTGCACTTGAAATAACAATAACTCCTTAACTAGAGCATGTTTTATAATAACAAGTTTGATAATATAATATACCTTTAATTTATGGTAAATGTTTATTTTAAATGCAGGCCTATCACATAAATAAAAGGATTGATTGACGAGTTTAACCACTGAAATTGAGAAGACAAAGAGAGGGCTACGCTTAGAAAAGAGATGCTGGTTGAATTCAAATTGGAACACCATTCAGTTATTGGATCATAACTGGAGCTATAGAACTTGGATTTAGGTCTGGTTTATATGGATAGAACGCTAAGACATAGGCTTAAAACTTTCATAAAAGTCCAATATTCAAAAGGACCATTTTCAACTTCAAATTGTAGCAACAACAGAGAAGTCGAAATTTATCCTGCTACTCAGACACTATTCAGTGTTCAACCCATATCTCGAGTTCTAGAAGTCCAAATGACCTCATTCTTGTTTTTTTGGAAAGCTGAGACAATCCCTCAAAACTTTCATGAAGACTATTCATTCAAATTCTGATGTTAGCAATGATGTTTTTGCAGACAAGAAGATAAGGATGGTTACCAAGTCAAGAGATGGCCATCCACTTAACAATTAGTCATCAAATCAATAGTTTTGAATTTTGACCTATAAAAGTAGGCATTTGCCATGCATTTAGGCATCTTGGTTTTCAGATTAAGATCATGTTCTTGCTCTCTCTGATGCGAACCTCGTAATCACATGGTCACGCAACCCACATGCAAAGACACCAATTCCCGGAAAGCCAAGTAAATCAGGTTTGATAGGAGTGTGACACAAAGATAACTTGTACCTAGGCACCAATACTATTGGAAATGGAGACCCCCACCCAACGAATATTGATTCGTGAACGAGAAGTATAAGGATGACACCACGAAGACAAGTGTTCTTTGATAAGTCGTTTTTAGTCTTTTAGAGAACCAAGGAAAGGAGATTATCCCACCAATACACAATAAGTGCAGCAAAGAAGTTTATTGATCTGAACTTCATATTCTGTCTATTGGGTTGATATCGCAATGTATCTAAAAGTTTAGCTTAATTGGACATCATTTAAAAGTTTATTGATCTAACTTCATATTCTGTCTATTTGGGTTGATATCGCAATGTATCTGAAAGTTTAGCTCAATTGGACATCATTTAATTTAGGTTCCAGTTTCTGATTTAACTCGTCGTAAACGAGTCTGTTTTGCGTCAACTTTTAAAATTCAGTTTCTTTCTGTTATTCTCGTTTCTTGCATAATTTCAACATATCCAACATATTTGGGTGTCGTTTCATCGTTTTGCATATTTTGTTTCTGTTTTTATTCAAGTTTTCAATTTCGTTTATATTTCGGATAGATTTGCTTGCTACTAGCAAGATTATCATCCCAGTTTTGTTTTTGCTTGTTTTTTGGTTTTTTATTGCTTCTTGAGTCATATACATGCATATTTGGATTGCGCTGCTCAGTTGGTTCTATTTCGTGTTGGTTTGAGTTCCGCAAGAACAATAAGGTGAGATGAGAGGTGTGAGATTGTGAGGATATTAAGAGTATTTGAGCAAAACACGAGCAATGTGAGGATTGTTTTTCCACTAACCAATTTTTGCAGGTACTATTGGAAAGTACCACCCCCTCCCGATGTAGAACTTCAATTCCAAATGAAACCCATGACGAAGATGATGGAAAGTATGAATTTCATGATGGGGAACGTGTGTGACAGACTTGAGAAGGTGGGAAAACATGGAAACATGGCTGGAACATTTACCTAAGACGTGAGAAAGGTTGGGGCTAAACCAAAATCAAACAATGGTTGTAGGGTTGAAAGGCCAAGGTGGCCTGATTATGAGAAGGACATTGATGATATTGGTGATGGTGGTTTTAAGGATGAGACCATAGGCTATCGGGAAGGTTTTCGGCAGCCTAGAAACTTAAGGGATTTCATGTATTTTGATGAGGTGCTATGGTAAAAGAAGAGGCAGATTCAAAAGGAGAGGTATCAAAGGGTATAAAGAGATTAGTGTTCTAAAAAAAAGAATCCAAGAGTCTATCACGTATTCTAGGGGAGATGCAGCAAGAACTTGATGTGTTAACGACAGCAATTAATACCCAGCAAGCTTTAGGAAGGGAGGAGAAAAAAGGCTGCAATGATGATATACAAAATAGAACGGTTGTAACTTTCATCCAAAGTTGTTGGCGACGATTGTTTGCAAGAAAAAAACTTCAAAGGCTTTGAAAAAAGGCTAAGGAATTGTCAATTCAACTTGTTGGTGATTCGAGGACGAATCATCTTGAAGAGAGAGGGAATGATACGATCCAGGTAAGGTCAAATTCGGATTTTGATGTAAAATGTGCAACTATCCAGTTTTACGACAACAGTCATAATTCTTAATCCGACAATCGGATCGGGTTGAAACTTTAAATGGAGTCTCTTGACATGTTTTTCTACCTTGGGTTAAAATTTCAGATCAATTAGAGTTCGGAAAGGCATCACAATACGGGTCAACAGAGGCTGTACGAATTTTGTTATTTACTTCCTTTTGACTTATGGACTTCCTATTTGGCTAGGATTCTTTTCCTAAAAGGATGTGATAGCTTATTTTGGGAATCTCTTATTTCTACAAAGATTTTTAATGGGCTGCAACATAGTTTCCAAGTGTGGCAAGGATTCATAAATGTTTAAGAATCCTTTTCTTACAAGGATTCCATATTCATCATGGTTACAAAAAGAAAAGAAGATTTCAAAATTAATACTACCTTCAGATTTGATTCTCCTAGCTTATATGGGACTTCTAAAGGGCAACAAATCTGATCCTAATATATTTAGGATATTAAATTCAGATTTATTGTTGTTATTATTATTTTCTTCGTAGCTTAGGGTTTATTTATATTATTTGGGTTTAATTGTAAGTGGGCACCATATAAGTCCACATAAGGGGTCCATTAGGGTTTATTTTAGTTTGGAGTCACTATAAATAAGGACATAAGCAGACATGTAAGGCTAGACAATTTAGATTAATAAAACTTCTTGTTTGCCCCACTTTATGTGTGTGTGTGTGTGTGTTGGTGAGATAATGAACAACTGTCTTCATGGCGTCATCCTTATACTTCTCGTTCGCGAATCAATATTCATTAGGTGGAGGTTTCCGTTTCCAATAATGCTGGTGCCTAGGTACAAGTTATCTTTGTGTCATACTCTTATCAAACCTGATTTGCTTGGCTTTCTGGGAATTAGTGTCTTTATGTGACCACGTGATCATGAGGTTCACATCACTCTCTCTTTATATTTTTGTAATGCTTAAGTTTTGCTTTCATTAATCTCTTGTTTATGCCTTTCATTTTCTTTATTATAGTTATATAATCATGTTCTCCTCTTGTTTATCTATGTTTCCTATTATTCATAATGTTCAGCTAAGTTTATTATGTCAAGGTGAAAAGGTTACACTAATGGTGTAAGAATAAGTATACTATAAACTCAACATGGACTTTAATATTTGATACTAACATGTTTTATATTTATTATCTTACTCACTCTTAATACCTTGTTAAATGGTTAGTTTAGATTTGTGTTGAACAACCCTTGGTACAACAAATACTTTGCACTTTCATAACCCAACCGTATGGTATAACCGACACTTGTGGTGTGAAAGGAACTTGATTTATTGTTAACATAAGTTATAATCATGAATGCCTGACAACATTTACAAGTATTAGCATTATTCGAATAAGATAATTAATGTAATCATGTTAACAATTTATAATCCGAGTGGAACCTTCTTTGTGTGTGGTTTCCAGTCAAGTAATAAAAAGAGTTTATACTATACTTATATGAAATACCATTAGTGGATCCTCTAACCTTGACGATTGTTTTATCTTCATTTAAATTCTTACATCATTATCATATCTCAAAGCTCTCTTCAAATCTTTTCTTTTATATATAATTCTAGTTCACCTCCCTGTGGTTCGACCCTGGTCTTGCCGGGTTATTTTTTAATTCGACACTCCTGCACTTGGGATAAGACATCAACTCTTTGACACTCCTATCAAACTTGATTTACTTGGCTTTCCAGGAATTTATGTCTTTGCGTGTGGGTTGCTTGACCATGTGTTCTAGAGGTTCACATCATTTGGCATTAGAGATTAGCTCCATTAATCAGGTTATATCCTTTTATTTCTTGTATTTTTGTTTTTATCTTCCGCGTCAATTTTTCTTTGTGTTGTTTTTGTTTCAGGTCTGATCTTGTTTCAAATCAATTTCGGTCATATTGTTTTCTTCCTACGTTATTCTTGAGTAGTTGTGTTTAATTGAGTATTTTGAGATTAAAAAAAAAGTGTCATATTATTCTTTTTGTCCAGAATTTCTTTTTAGAGTCACAAATTTTTTTTTTTTTAGAAAACGTTATTTAGGACAAAGAGGTTTGTTTCGCTTTTGTTTTGCGTTCATTTATCAAACCATATTGTAATTGTGTCAAAATTGACATTCTGGTTATTTAGGGTGAAAGCGCACAATATATCAATTTTTCAACTCATTTGGACATCGTTTGGTTTAGGTTATAAATTTTGGTTTTAAAAGGACAAATTCGCGTTAGTTTCGCGTCCACCAAAACTTGTCCTGACAAGGCCTGCCTTTCCCCATAACATAAGCTATAACACACTACCTTATAATTACAGAGGCCTCCACTTTTGTAAACCGAGATTGATGGATTTACATGGAGTGACAAGTTGGCCCTGGACTATTACCTTAATGGAGATATTTTGTACAAAAGATAATCAGATGGAACATTGTTGAGATGTTTGGATGGAATATAAGCAAAAGGGGCGCTCCAAGTGGTTCATAAAGGGGTTTGTGCAACTCATGCATATGATGGACATATGATGGTCAGACAAGTACAAAGATCAGGGTACTTTTTGTTGAGGGATTGCATATAATATGTCAGGAAATGCCATAAATGTCATTATATACTGATAAGATAAACGTTCCCCCAACTCCCGTTTTTAACTTGACATCTCCATGGCTCTTTGTGATGTGGGGAATCAATGTAATTGGGCATGTCAATCCAAAAGCCAGCACTGGTTTATTAAACGAGATTTAATCTGTTGATATGGAGCACTTGAAAAAATAGTGATTGATAATGATCAGAACTTTATCTAGAAAGCAAAATGACATGCAATTTGGTGGGTGGAAGGCAACGACAATTTCCAACAACTTTCATGAAGAAGACCTGCTCGAATTCTGATGGTAACTATGACATTTCATCCAGACAAGAGCTTGAGGGCTATCCATCACGTCCACAACATCACTATTCAGTATTTTAGCCATATCTCGAGCTCTAGTGATCCAAATGCTCTGACATTTAGTGGGTGGAAGGAAAAGACAATTTGCCAACAACTTTCATGAAGAACACTTTGCTAAATTCTGATTGCATCAATGTCATTTCATCCAGTCAAAATGCTTGAGTGCTACTGTCCACCAAGTCCACTAAATCAATAGTTGGCCACTACATCAATAATCAATTATCAAATGAATAGTTCCAAATTTTAGCCTATAAAAGAAGGCATTCACCATTCATTTAGGAATCTTGATTCTTAGATCAAGATCATGTTCTTGCTCTCTCTCTTTATATTTTTGTAATGCTTAAGTTTTGCTTTCATTAATCTCTTGTTTATGTTTTTCATTTCCTTTACTATACTTAGTTAATTTATATCATGTTTATGTTCTTATATTATTTATTTATTTATGTTTTTCTTCTTCATAATGTCTAGCTAAGTTAATTATGTCAAGGTGAAAAGGTTTCACTAATGGTATTAGAATATGTATAATATAAACTCAACATGGACTTTAATGTTATATCCAAGAAAGTTTGCTATTAACATGTCTTATCATTTTTATCTTATTAATTCTTAATACCTTGCTTGTTAAATGGTTAATCTAGATTTGTGTTGTATAACACTTTTTTATTTTTTGGTAAGTTGATGTATGTATTAAAAGAAGAAAATACAAACATTATAAGGGGCATACCCCAGATTTACAATGATAACAGAAACATAAAACAACAGATGGCTACAGGCTAGCCACCGACCATAAAACTGAAACCTCACTAGATTCATTAGGGAAACCAATACAATTAGCTAACTAAAAATTAAGAATTTATGTTATTCACCCTCCAAGCACGTTGGATCCTTTTGTTTTCATTTGTTGGTACGACATTTCTCATCAAATCAAGCTTATGATACATTCGATTTGATTAAAGACCAAATTCGAAGTTCTAGACATTCCAACAAAGATCCTTGCATTCCGTTCTTGCCATACATGATACACTGTAGCTGCGAAACTCAGTTTACGAGAAAAATTGATGAAACTCTTGCCATGCCAAGAGACAGTTGCCCATCGAATCCATTCATCCCAGCCTTTTGTCATTCTTGGAATGTCGCATCTGTCACAAACATCCCACCAGATCGCTTTAGTATAGGAGCATTCAAAGAACAAGTGGTTGTGATCCTCATTGTGGCGGAGACAGAGTGAGCATCCATTGGGACCATGTATACCAAACCGATGAAGTTTATCTTGAGTTGTGAGTTTCTGTTGGACAGCGATCCATAGAAGAAATAAATGTCCCGGAACAGCTTTCTTGAACCACACAATGTCATGCCATTCAACCATCTGACGATGACGTCTTAGTTGTTCCCAAGTTACTTTGACCGAGAATTTGTGATTTGGCGAATCCAACCAAACTATCTCATCCTTTTGCCCCAACTTAGGATTAGAATTGGAAAGAATAGCTTCTATAATGGGGTGCTAGCCAATAGCTTGGGTGGTAGGAGTTTTCCATTCTGAGTTATGAATTAGCACATTCACCTTCGCGTTCTTGGCCATACCCGAGTCATAGTTTTTCATTGACTGATCAAATCTGATTCTAGCATATTTAGGATGATAATTTTTGGATTTTTATTATTTTCTTCTTAGTCTTTGGGTTATTATTACTTATTTGGGTAAATTGTAAGTGGGCTTAATATAAAGTCCACCTAAGGGGGGTCCATTAGGGTTTATTTAAGTTTAGAGTTAGTATAAATAAAGGCATAACCAGACATGTAAGTTAGACAATTCAGATTAATAAAACTTTTTGTTTGCCGCACTTTGTGTGTGTGTGTGTTGGTGAGTTAATCTCCCTTCCATGGTTCTCTAAAGAATTGAAAAACAACTTATCGAAGAACAACTGTCTTCGTGGCGTCATCCTTATACTTCTCGTTCGCGAATCAATATTCATTGGGTGGGGGTTCTCCATTTCCAATAGTGCTAGTGCCTAGGTACAAGTTATCTTTGTGTCACACTCCTATCAAACCTGATTTACTTGGCTTTCCGGGAATTGGTGTCTTTGCGTGTGGGATGCGTGACCACGTGATCACAAGGTTTACATCATTTGGTATCAGAGCTTGGCTCCATTAATCAGGTAATATCCTTCTGAAATTTTTGTTTCTTGTTGATTCCGCAAAAAAAAAAAAATTCCTTAGTATCCAATTTCTTCTTCTCCTTGAATTTGCAGCATATATAAAAAATTATATCTTATTTCATTCTGTTATTTTTCAAAATATATCAGTACCATAAAAAAAAAAGAGAAAAGAGAAAAGCAAAAACAAAAGGACGTTTATTGGATTCTGCCGCAGAAAACTAAACAAGAGAAAATTGGATCAAATCAACTCGAAATTAGCTGAAATTTGATACTCTAATTACTGGGGTCCTAATCGCACAACATATAAAATTTGGGGTCAATTGGATATCGTTTGATTTGGGTTTCAAATTCGGGTCTAATTAAGTCTGATTTATAACGTTTTTGCGTCAGTATATCAAACCTTGTCATAAATTGCTCAAACTTTATATTCTTTCTATTTGGGTTGATATCGCATTATATCTGAAATTTTAACTCAATTGAACATCATTTACTTTAGGTTCCAGATTCGGACTTAACTCGTCGTAAACGAGTCTGTTTTGCGTCAACTTTTCAAATTCGCTTGGTTTCTGTTGTTTCCATTTCTTGCAGTTTATTTTCATCATATCCAACATATCTGGGTGTTGTTTCATTGTTTTTCATATCTTGTTTCTGTTTTTTATTCGAGTCTTCAGTTTCATTCATATTTCGGATAGACTCGCTTGCTACTCGCAAGACTATCATCTCGGTTTTGTTTTGCTTGTTTTCTGGTTTTTATTGCTTCTTGAGTCATATATATTTGGATTGCGCTGCAAGTTGGTTTTATTTGCTGTTTGTTTCAGTTTCGCAAGAACAGCAAGAAGGTGAGACGAGAGGTGTGAGATTGTGAGGATATTAAGAGTGTTTGAGCGAAACACGAGCAATTTTTTTTCCACTAACCAATTTTTGCAGGTATCATCATGTCAATTCAAAACAACACACCACCCCCTCCCGATGTAGAACTTAAATTCCAAATGCATGCCATGACGAAGATGATGGAAAGAATGAATTTGATGATGGGGAATGTGTGTGACAGACTTGAGAAGGTGGGAAAACATGGTAACGTGGCTGGAACATGTACCCAACATGTGAGAAAAGTTGAGGCTCAACACAAATCTAACAATAGCAGGGGGCTGAAAGGCCAAGGTGGGCTGATTATGAGGATTTTGAGGATGTTGATGATATTGGTAATGGTGGTTTTAAGGATGAGATCATAGGCCACTGGGAAGGTTTTTGGCAGCCTAGAAACCAAAGGGATTTCATGTATTTTGATGAGGTGTCATGGCAAAAGAAAAGGAGGATTTAAAAGGAGAGGTGGTATCAAATGGAGAGAAATAAAGAGATTAGTGTTCTAAAAAAAGAATCCACGAGTCTATCCTATATTCTAGGGGAGATGAAGCAAGAACTTGATGTATTAACGGTATCAGTCACTGCCCAGCAAGCTTCAGAAAGAGAGGAGAAAATACGCTGCAATGATGATATACGAAATAGAACGGCTGCAACTTTCATCCAAAGTTGTTGGCGACGATTGTTGGCAAGAAAAGAACTCCAAAGGCTTCAAAAAGAGGCTAAGGAATTGTCCATTCAACTTGTTGGTGATTCGAGGATGAATCATCTTGAAGAGAGAGGGAATGGTACGATCCAGACAAGGTCAAATTCGAATTTTGACGTAGAAAGTGCACCTATCCAGTTTTACGGCAATAGTTATAATTCTCAATCCGACCATTGGATTGAGCTGAAATTTTACGTGGAGTCTCCTGACATGTTCTCCTACCTTGGTTTAAAATTTCAGGTTAATCGGAGTTCGGAAAGGCATCGAAATACGGGTTAACATAGGCTATATGAATTTTGTTATTTACTTCCTTTTGACTTGTGGACTTTCTATTTGGCTAGGATTCTTTTCCTAAAAGGATGTGGCAGCTTTTTTTGGGAATCTCTTAATTCTACAAAGATCTTTAATGGATTGTAACATAGTTTCCAAGTGTGGCAAGGATTCATAATTATTTCAGAATCCTTTTCTTGCAAGAATTCCTTATTCATCCTAGCTACAAAAAGGAAAGAAGACTTCAGAATAAATTCTAAATTCAGATCAGATTTCCTAGTCTATTTGGTGACTTCTTAATGGTGACAAATCTGATTCTAGCATATTTAGGATGGTAATTTTTGGATTTTTATTATTTTCTTCTTAGTCTTTGGGTTATTATTACTTATTTGGGTCAATTGTAAGTGGGCTTAATATTAAAGTCCACCTAAGGGGGGTTCATTAGGGTTTATTTAAGTTTAGAGTTAGTATAAATAAAGGCATAACCAGACATGTAAGTTAGACAATTCAGATTAATAAAACTTCTTGTTTGCCGCACTTTGTGTGTGTGTGTTGGTGAGTTAATCTCCCTTCCATGGTTCTCTAAAGAACTGAAAAACAACTTATCGAAGAACAACTATCTTCGTGGCGTCATCCTTATACTTGTTTGCGAATCAATATTTGTTGGGTGGGGGCTCTCCATTTCCAATAGTGCTGGTGCCTAGGTACAAGTTATCTTTGTGTCACACTCCTATCAAACCTGATTTACTTGGCTTTCCGGGAATTGGTGTCTTTGCGTGTGGGATGCGTGACCATGTGATCACGAGGTTCGCATCACGGCTCTTCAAAACGACCTCCTCTCAACATCGATTTAAATGCCCCAAAGCAAGAGCTTACCCCTTAGTTGGAATCGGGTGACGAATGAGATTTGGTGGTGGCAAGCTGAAATTTTGGAGTTGGAGCAAGAACGACCGAGAATCGTCGAAGCTTTTCTCCCAAGATAGTGGACTGTCTTCCTATCTACTCTTTCTCAATGTAGGCTAGAGTAACTTCTTTCAAAGCCTGGCCTTTCTGCCCCAAGGCAAGCATTCCACCCAAGCTAAGTAGCTTTAGATCTTGACCGTTTTGCAAGGGATCTAGAAAGTTGAATCTTGAGTTTTTAACCCGAGCCCCCTTTCAAGTTGATTAGATTGATTGCCTATGCTTCCTTCCTTTCCTCTCACCATTTCGGTAAGAAAAGATCATCGAAATACAAATAATAAAAGAAGAGAAGTAGCCGCCTCTACTGGATTATTGGACTATCTACATCAAGCCCTATTACAGTAGAATAAAAAAAGAAAAGAAACTAATGCTACTACCGATAGCAAGGAATCACGAGCCCTGAGACTTTGATCAAGCTGAAGGAGGAGCAGCTTGAATAAGGCTTCCATAGGAGTTTGAAATTCAGTGGAATTAATTCTAAAGTTTTCTTGCTTTGTTGTACTTGGTTTCCTTGTTTTGCATGAACAATTAATAAAGAAAATCTCTCTTTTATACCTGCCAATTTAGTTTCATTCTTAGACTAGGAGAATCATTAATTAATCCTTCCTGACTTAGAAAATCAGATCTGACAACCCTTTGATGCATACGAATTTGGCTCTTCTTGGACTTGGATTAGATGAATTAGAGGTCGTCGTTCATGCTCCCTAGGTCCCCAACTTCTCTAGGTTCATTTTGCTCCATATGTTCTAAACAAGCCTATTCAATGCATCTTTATGCTTCTTTGCCCTTTCTCTTGTAAATGGCCCACTTGATACCTCCAATGAAACTTTAGCACGATTAAGCTTAGTGTTGGGTTGATCTGTATCAAGTTTGTTGACAAAAAGACAAATGCGGGTGAAGATGTCTATGATTTTGCATATGCTGGCCAAGGAATCAGGTTTGGATCAAATAGGGTTAGGAGGAATTTGAATTTTCATGGCATGGGGAATTATGAAGATGTGGATGGGGAGATGGACTCCATTAAATTGGAAATTCTAAATTTCTAAGGTAAAACGACCCCAAGGCTTATTTAGAGTAGGAGAAAAAGGTAGATTCATTTTTTTTTTATTACCATAGCTATTCTCAAAGAAAATAAGGTGAAATTTATGGTCATTGAGTTTACGGAGTATGCATTAATTTGGTGGGATCAGATTGTAATTAGCAAGAGGAGGGATTGGGAGCGACCCGTTCAGACGTTTGGGGAGATCAAAGTCTTAATGAGTAAATGATTTATATCAAACCACTATTATAAAGACTTATATCTGAAGTATTGGTTTCCCTAACGAATCTAGTGAGGTTTCAGTTTTATGGTCGGTGGCTAGCCTGTAGCCATCTGTTTTTTTATGTTTCTGTTATCATTGTAAATCAGGGGTATGCCCCTTATAATGTTTGTATCTTCTTCTTTTAATACATACGTCAACTTACCAAAAAAAAAAGACTTATATCTGAAGCAATAAGGTCTGAATCAGGGTTCTAATTCAGTTGATGAATATCACAAAAAAATTGAGGTAACAATGATTCAAGTCAATGTTTTTGAGAATAAAGAAGCCACCATAAATATATTTCTTAATGGGTCGAATCGAGACATCGCCAATGTTGTTGAGCTATTACACCACATGGAGCTCTATACATGATTACAAAAGGTGGTGAGATGACTTAAAAGGAAGGGACATGTTCGGCCAACGTTTAATTTGGGTTCCTCATCATCTTGGGAGTTGAATCAGAGGAGAGAGTGATGCAAACGTTGTGATCACATGGTCACGCAACCCGCACGCAAAGACACCAATTCCCGGAAAGCCAAGTAAATCAGGTTTGATAGGAGTGTGACACAAAGATAACTTATACCTAGGCACCAACACTATTGGAAACGAAGACCCCCACCCAACAAATATTGATTCGTGAATGAGAAGTATAAGGATGACGCCACGAAGATAGTTGTTCTTTGATAAGTCGTTTTCAGTTCTTTAGAGAACCAAGGAAGGGAGATTATAACACCAACACACAATAAGTGCAGCAAAGAAGTTTATTTATCTAAAAATTGTGTAACCTTACATGTTTGGTTATGCCTTTATTTATACTGACTCTAGACTTAAAGAAACTCTAATGGACCCCCCTTAGGTGGACTTATATGAAGCCCACTTACAATTGACCCAAATAAGAAATAATAACCCAAAAACTAAGAAGAAAATAATAAAAATCTGAAAATTATCATGTTAAATATGTTAGAATCAGATTTGTTACCCTTAAGAAGTTTTAAATAAACTTGTAATTTCAATTGCACTATAAGAAAAAACATTAGAAACAACAAAGGGTCCAATCCAACGAGATTCGCAACTTTCTAGGAAAAAGTTTCAAACGCGAATGATAAAAAAGGACTTTGTCTCCAACATTAAACTCTTTTCTTGTAATCATTCGGTCATGGAGACTCTTAGTCTTTTCTTTGTAAATCCTTGCATTCTCATAAGCATCATTTTGAATTTCTTCCAACATAATTCCAATCGTTTTAGGCAGCAAAAGAATAGGTGCCACCCATTCACTGTCTGTGATGAGGTAAATGACTCCTGCATCATGGAGGACAATTTGCAAAGCTTGCAAATCCAATGCTGAGTCATGCACGTTTTGGGGAACGCATATATGCCTCTCCATCTCTTCTATCTTGGTAAAATCATAGCCATAGCTCAAAGCTACGCTTAATCCATCCTCACTATCAAAATCACAAACTTGATGCGCACACTTATCAACTTGGTCATAACATGTGATAGAATAAATATTGCTACAAGGATATGTCATTGCATCATGAAAATTAAATTCAATTTTTTCATCTCTTACCTCCATAGACAAAGTATCCTTACCACAATCAATTTTTGTATTGGCGGTTTTCAAGAATGGTCTCCCAAACAATATAGGAGTGTTGTTTGATGAATCACAAGAATCATGTTCCCTATCAAGAATATAAAAGTCGCATGGAATGACCAAACTATCAATCTTGACTAGGACATCTTCTATCACACCAATAGGAAACTTAATTTAATGACTAGAAAAGAACATTTCCCTTTACCTTTCATGGATCAAATCCTAGACAGAGTTGCAAGTCATGAATTTTATTGTTTCCTAAATGGCTATTTAGGTTATAACCAAATTGAAATTGCATTGGAAGATCAAGAGAAGACTACTTTTACATATCAATTTGGTACTTTTGCATATCGAAGGATGCCTTTTAGATTATGTAATGCATCAGCCACGTTTCAAAGATGCATGCTTAGCATATTTAGTGATATGGTTGAACGTTTTCTTGAAATTTTTATGGATGATTTTTCTATTTTTGGTGATTCATTTGATGATTGTTTGACTAACTTAGCAAAGGTTTTGAGCAGGTGTGAAGAGAAGAATCTTATACTGAATTGGGAAAAATGTCATTTATGGTAACAAACGGCATTGTACTTGGTCACCTTGTTTCATCGAAAGGAATTGAGGTTGACAAATCTAAAATCGAGTTAATTGCCAACTTGCCAACACCAAAATCTGTTAAAGATGTTAGATCATTCTTAGGACATGCTGGTTTTTATAGAAGATTCATCAAAGATTTTAGTGTCATATCTAAGCCATTGTGTAACCTTCTAACAAAGGATACTATTTTTGAATGGACTGAACATTGTGAAGAAGCCTTTGTTAAACTTAAAAGCTTGCTTACTTCTGCTCTAGTCATTCAACCTCCTGATTGGTCATTACCTTTTGAAATAATGTGTGATGCTAATAATTATGTCGTAGGTGTTGTCTTAGGACAAAGAAAAGATAAGAAACCCCATGTGATTTACTATACAAGTAAAACTTTAAATAGTGCTCAAATGAATTACACTACCACTGAAAAGGAATTACTTGCAGTAGTATTTGCATATGACAAGTTCAGATCTTATCTTGTTGGCTCACTTGTTGTTGTTTTTAGTGATCATGTAGCTTTGAAATATCTTCTTTCAAAAAAGGATTCTAAAGCTAGATTGGTACGATGGATTTTGTTATTTCAAGAATTTGATATAACGATTAAAGACAAGAAAGGCACCGAAAATATTGCCGTAGATCATTTGTGAAGATTAACAATAGATTCAAGATCTGACATCACTCACACCAATTGACTACTACTTTCCTGATGAATCTTTATTTTTTGTCTCTACAATGCCTTGGTTTGCTAATATTGTTAATTTTCTTGTTTCAAGACATTTGTCAACTCACTGGAGCACCCAAGACAAAAGAAATTTCTTGAACGAAGTGAAGAACTTTTATTGGGATGATCCTTATTTATTCAAATATTGTCCTGATCAAATATTTCAAAGATGAATTTCTGAAAATGAGGTAAGTAGTGTCATTAAATTTTGTCATTATGAGGCATGTGGGGGTCATTTCTCATCAAGAAAGACAACTGCAAAAATCTTATAAAGTGGATTTTACTGGCCCACCATGTTCAAGGACACACATGCATTCTGCAAGATTTATGAAAATTGTCAAAAGTTGGGATCTATTTTGAACACCTAATACCCTAAAGTCAACTGACTTTGGAGCTATTGGCACAAACGCTTGTTACATGGGTTGAGGAGAAAAGCTTAAGGGAATCAAACATTGCACTATCTACGTATCAGTATCAGCAACCCGAGTTATTAAGCTCAAAGGGGTGTCTCAACACCTAATGCCCTAAGACCAACTAGTCTGGGAGTCATTAGCCGAAAGCTCGTTACATGGGTTAAAGATGCATTGTCTCAACACCATATATATAGTTGTTAAGTTTTTTATATATATATATATATATATATATATATATATATATATATATATATATAAGAGAAAAAAAGAGATAATAACCTCAACCCAAGGAAGTTAACCTTAAACATTAGAACAAAATATTGTTTTCTTCCAATAAAAGCCCCATCATCTATATTTTCATATATTGAGCTCATAAAAAAACAAGGTTTATTAATATTTTGTTTAAGAGGTATTGAGCAGATATATATAAATTTAATGAGAGTTTGTTTACTTGGATAGATTAATGGAAGTTAAATGATGAATGCCTTGCTTTGTGAAACTTGCACATTGTTTTCCTATTTTAACGTTTTGATTACTAGGGGCTAGTAATAAGCTGGTTGGGGGGTGATTAGTACTTAAAAGTGCATTTTTATCAAGGTTTTATATCATCATTTTGCACTTGAAGTATCAATAACTGCTTAACTAGAGCATGTTTTATAATAACAAGTCTGATAATATAAGATAGCTTTAATTTATGGTAAATGCTCATTTAAATGCAGGCATATATCACAATTCAAAGGATTGATTGATGTGATTAACCATTGAAAGTGAAAGGACAAAGAAAAGGCTAAGCTTAGAAAGGAGATACCGATTCAATTCAAATTGGAACACTGTTCAGTTATTGGGTCATATCTGGAGCTGTAGATCTTGGATTTCAGTTTGATTTATATGGATAGAAAGCTAAGAAATAGGCCTACAATGTTCATGAATAGTGTAAGACCCAAATCTAATGTTTTCAAATTCAAAGTTTAGCCACAAAAAAGAAGTCAGAATCTGTCCTGCAATCCAACCCAAACACTGCATAGAATTTTACACATATCTGGAATTCTAGAAGGCAAAATGACGTGGAAGGAAAAGACAATTTCCAACAACTTTCATGAAGATGCCGTGCTCAAATTCTGATGGTAACAATGACTTTTCATCCAGACAAGAGCTTAAGGGCTATCCACCACGTCCACCAACAGCACTACTCAGTATTTTAGCCATATCTTGAGCTCTAGTGATCCAAATGCTCTAACATTTTATGGGTGGAAAGATAAGATGATTGCCAACAACTTTCATGAAGACTACTTTGCCAAATTCTGATTGCATCCAGCCAAAATGCTTGAGTGATGTTGTCCACCAATTCCACTAAATCAATAGTTGGCCACTACATCAATAATCAATTACCAAATGAATAGTTCTGAATTTTAGCCTATAAAAGGAGGTATTTGCCATTCATTTAGGAATCTTGGTTCTTCAGATCAAGATCATGTTCTTGCTCTCTCTCTTTATATTTTTGTAATGCTTAAGTTTTGCTTTTATTAATCTCTTATTCATGCTTTTCATTTCCTTAATTATACTTAGTTAACTTATATCATGTTTATGTTCTTATATTGTTTATTTATGTTTTTCTTCTTCATAATGTCTAGCTAAGTTAATTATGTCAAGGTGAAAAGGTTTCACAAATGGTGTTAGAATATGTATAATATAAATTCAACATGGACTTTAATGTTTATATCCAAGAAAGTTTGCTATTAACATGTCTTATCATTTTTATCTTATTAACTCTTAATACCTTGCTTATTAAATGCTTCATCTAGATTTGTGTTGTATAACACTTGGTACATCAAATACTTGATCCTTCATAGTCTTCAGCCGACATCGTTGTTATGATAGGAATTTGATTTGTTGTCAACATAAGTTAGCATCATGAATACCTGATAAAATTTATAAGTATGGTGTTACATAAATAAGATGATTAATATGATCATGTTGATAATTTATAAAGAGTTTATACTTTACTTATCTCTAATACTATTAGTGGATTCTCTAACCTTGACATTTGTTTTTATCATTGTTTAATCTTCACATTTATCTTACATCTCAAAGTCCTCTTTAACTCATCATCATCACCATCACCATCATCACCATCATTATTGTTGTTGTTGTTATTTATAATTTATGTAGTTCACTTCCCTGTGGTTCAACCCCGGTCTTGCCGGGTTATTTATTACTTTGACACTCCTGCATTTGGAATAAGACATCAACTCTTTGATCATGTCACGTGCTGCCATTTGCTCTGCAAGCATATCGCATTGCAGTCGGACGTCAACATGAGCAACCTTTTATTCTTTGGTATACGAAATGGAAGTGGTATTGCCTTTGGAAATGGAAATCCCATCGTTAAAGAATATTGATAGATTCTAAGATAGAAGAAGCCAAATAGACAAACGTGAAAAGAGGATAATTGCAATCTATCACCACCAACTTTACCAAAAGAGAATAGCAAAAAGCCTACAATAAAAAAGTCAAATCTTGGGTATTCCAAGAAAGGAGACTTGGTATTCTAGCCCTGCCTAACAAAGACCTGAGTAAATAGGCACCCAACTATGATGGCCTCTATGTGGTATGTTTGTATATGACGGTTAGACAAATACAAAGAAGAATGAGTACACTATGCATAGTATATCGGGAGCCCTTATTTTAACAAGGATGGATGGAGATGAGTTGTTTAGGCCAATCAATTCTAACTCTGTAATAAAAAAAAATACTATGCATAATGTATTCAATCTGCTTTAAAAAAAAATGAAGCCTAAGATAGAGCCTTTAGCACCTTTAAATATTTGGTTATCCATCAAAATAGAACTTGGAGTTGCATTACGGCCTCTGTTCAAAGAATGTCTAATCTTTTAGGTAAACACAAAATGGATAGCATGGTTGCCTAATCTTTTAGGAAATAACAATGCAAAAGATGGGTAGGAAATCCTCATTTTCCCTTTAAATAAGGTTCTGATATAGGCAATAAGTCATATGCAAACCATTTGATTTTGATGACACTGATAATTCTTGTTTGGAAAAGAGAAAGCATTTTTTGGATTATGATCCTATCCAATTTTAAAATACAAAACTTGCCAATAAAAGTATGGTGGTCATATGACGTTTGTTCTACAAAGATACCAAAGGAGTTAATGAGGGTGCTCCTAGGTTTAAAACCCTTAAACACCGTTTGAGCCTATAAACTCTTTTCTTTATGGACCATGCAACCCAAGCCTTTATTAAGTATCTAAAAAGTCCTTTCTAATCAAGTAAACAAGATAGACTGATAAATGGCACACATAAGGAATCAATTGTGAAAGTAATGATGAAATAAAAAATGTTTTTGTCTTTTGTTCGCGTCGAGAGAATCCAATCACAAGACTTCAAACGAGTATTTAACCATTCTCAAAATAGATCATCTCCTACATCAAGCGCCATGATGAAACGCCTTTTGACATAACATTAATGAATCTTGAATTTTTGAAAAGACAAGGTAAATCTTGTAAAATTTTGTTAGGGAATTCACCTAAACTCCCCAAAGTGTGTGTCAAAAGCTCACAACGTTGTCACAAGACAGAAAGTTTTTAAGTTGTTCCCAATTCATGATGATATTCATTATAGCCACAAAAGAAGGCTACACAAGGTAATCCAATGCTCTAGCAACTCACACGAACTTACTTGGGTGAAATGGAGAGAAGCCAAATAGAACAACCATCCTAGAAATTACAAACTTCAATGAAGATTGTGATGAAAAGGACCTAAATTAAAAAAACAACACATATATTGCATATGATCTAACCTTGAAATTGAAATATTGATTGCCTTTCAATAAGAAGAAGGATGGAATTTATTAGTAGAAGAAAAAAGGGCTCCATCCACTTAATGTGAACACCCAAAAACTAGTATTTGTTGCAAAAAAGGAGGGGTAGGTCGTCCATGTAAACAAACTGGTTTTTGAAATTCAGAAAGGGTTGGTTGCCTGTGAAAATAGACAGGTTTCTGAAAATGGGAGGTCGCCCATGAAAATAGACCATTTTTTGATAAAAAAAGTCACCCCTAAAAATAGACCAGTTTTTGAAATTCAGAAAGAGCAAATCGCTAGTGAAAATAGACCATTTCTGGAAAAAAAAAAGAAAAAAGGTTGCCCGTGAAAATAAACTAGTTTTTGAACTTCAAAAAGCATAGGTTACCCTTGAAAATAGACTAGTTTCTGGAAAAAAAAAAAGGTAGGTTGCCTATGAAAATAAATTAGTTTTTTTTTTAAAAAAAAGCAGGTCGCTCATGAAAATATACCAGTTTTTGAACTTTAGAAAGGACAAGTCGTCCGTGAAAATAGACGAGTTTTTGAAATTCAGATAGTGCAGGTCGCATATGAAAATAGATCATTCTCTAAAAAAAAGACGGGTCAACCATGAAAATAGATAAGTTTTTAAAATTCAGAAAGGGCAGGTTGCCCGTGAAAATAGACAACTTTTTGGCAGGTTGCTTGTAAAATATACCACTTTTGAAAAAAGGAGACCACCTATGAGACCTTTCCTCAAGAAGTTTGGTCATCTATTTTTTTAGGCAAACACTTTTCTTTACAATCTCACCATGCAACAACTTTGATTTTATTTTTTTTGCTTCATAAGCATCATAAAGAGGGGACTTGCTACCCATTTTATAAAAAATAATAAATGCAACGAAATACACCTAAAGCAAGCCTAAAAAGGAATGCTTGAGCCCAATGATGGAAGATCGACTGCCAAGTGATGTTGATAGGCCAAAATTGCAATCTAAGGTTTTAATTGACAAAAATCAATAGTAAAAATGTTTGTTTTTGGTATTTAAAGACCCAATTGGAATTTTCAAAGGTTTAATTATTTAATTGAGGGTTTAATCACAAGGGAAATCAACTTTTAAAAGTCAATTTGTGATGTCAATTGAAACAATTGAAGTTTAAGGACTCAATTAGAAGCTCAAAAAGTTTAAATTAGCCAAATAAGAGGTTTAGTTGCATAAACTTCAAAGTCTGGTGAGCAAATAAGGGCTTAATTAAACTTTTTATGAACCAAGGATTAACTTGCAAAAGACACGCGACTTTAGGGACTGGAATAAGAAGAAATCAAGAGTCAAATTGAAAAAATTGAAAGTTTAGTTGCCATTTTAGGGCCTAAACAAATAAATTAAAAGCCAAATACCAACTTGTTAAAGGTGCTCAAAATTAAGGGTGACAAATGAAGTTGACAAGGAAGTAATTGCATAAAATTAGAAAGAAAGCGTGAAATTAAGGGTAAAATAGATTGAAATCAGAAGATTAGGGATCAAATTGAACATTGGTAGATCCCAAATCAAAGAAAACTTTAATCTATAGGAATTAGTCAAAAAGGTGTTGCTAAAGGTATTGTGCTTCTTCTTCTTTAATTTTTTGGCTGACCGAAAAGGCACTTTCAAACGACTGAATGTGATGTTTCTGACCACCCCAAATGCTGTAACCACCACCATTCGACCGAGAAACACCCCCTCTATAACCCTATGATTTCAATATCAAACATTTACTTCTCATTTTCTCCATGGATCTCCACAACATCTTGTCCCTAGTCAGGTAAAACCACTTTTTCAGACATCACGTTGTTTGGGTAGGCACTTTCAAGCATTTGAATATTGAGCTACAGACCTTTAAATCAAGCAAGAATATGTTTAATCGAAAGGCATGCACCCCCTCTACCAAGTCCAGGTGATCTTAGGCAATGTTGACATTGGAGATACTCTAACGAAGCCATGAAAGTGACCAGCCCAGTTAGCCTTGACTTGACACTCATTTGTAGAAGAACATTCAACTTTTTCATTTGCTCCCACTTAGAAGCCTCCAGAAGGTTTACATCAAGGGTTTAAAACCCTTCTCTCTGGATCTAAAAACAGAAAACACCTCACCTTGGTCCCCAAATTAGACAAAACCATCTACACATAAAACTAGTAGGTCCATGGCAAAACCAGCTAGGTTTTGTCAAATTGGAACCTTAACAAAACCCATATAGAAGACCTAAATCTGCCTATAAGAAAAGGAACCGAAGAACACAAATGGAGGGAGAGAAAATAGAGAAAAATATAGGGAAATAGGGGAAAGGAAAGAAAAAGAGAGAAGAAGAAAGAAAATTAGGTTAAGGTGCAAGGGTCCTATTTGAAAGATTTTAAATGCAATACCAAGAATCGATTTAGATTCAGAGTTTCAAAGCTAAGAAGTTATACTTTGAAAGTGGAGTCTATGAGGCCTGCTGGATCTTTTTCTTATGTTTAATACTAAGTCTTAAATGCCTTGATATGCTCTTGATTGTTTTTCTGCCATTTCATTACATGGAACCTTGGTTCAATGGATGCCAAAGGTGGCATCAAAGGAATAGGAGTGTTTTCTATTAATAAAAGGATAGCCCCTGCTTCTAGGTAGTTGGTCTAACCTTTTAAAGTGAAAATGGTTAGATTTTGAAGCTCATTTTATTGAAGATTGATTTCTATTTTGAGTTGGTAGCTTTTAGGATTGAAAATCAATGCACTTTTTGAGTTTTTGAGTTGTTTTGTTGTTTTTTTTTACCATAATTACATTTATTACCAATAGTGTGGTCTGTGGGAATAAGGAGGACACGATTTAGAGACCAAAAAAGGCCACTCTAGGGGCATTTTGTCCCTGGGCATTTCTGGGTAGCTTTTTTGGGTTTTACACATATTCATATGTTGAATCTTGCCTTAGGTGCTACTTTCATAGCTGGTTTGGTCTCATTTCCAGCTCACATAAGTTCTCCAATCATCGTTTATAAGTAATCTAGGAATTTTTTGCATCAATTAAAGGTTTTAATGAATTCAAATTTTAGGGGTAAGGTTTCGAATTGAAACCCATTTTGGAAAAAATCGCGTGATTTTGTTAATAATTGAAACAAATGAACCTCTGATTCTTGAACTATGGAGGATTACAAACAAAAGCATCCCTTCCTTTGTTCAAAATCAACTCTGGATTGAGAATGACGTTTTATGGAGAGACGAAGAACATTCTTCTGTTTGGTTTTGTTTTTTTTTTTTGATTAAAAAATCTTTAAGTTTTTGTGTTTTTTCCACTTTTGATATGTTATGGTTTTAGTTTACGCAGTCAGGTCAACCTAACTAAGTCAACCCGGTCGTGTTTGTCTACGACCAGGTCAACCCATCGAGGTTAACCACACCGTAATAAAAGGGATAAAGAAATAAAAAAAATAGTTTTGGTTATTTTTTTGGTTTAAGGATATGTTAGGTAAAATTCCTTTTAACTTTCAAGCATATTTTTGTTTCAAGAAACCTACAAATAAAATAAAAATGCTTTTTTTTGTGTTGCATACGACTAAATCTCTTACAAATATATATAAAAATCATATCTTTTAGTATTTTCATATGAAAACAAAAAAACATATATGTGTTCTGATATGCATTTTAGGATTTAATAATCAATTCATTAAATCCATAAGAATTTGACCAATACTTCAATAAATCATTGTTTTTTAATTCATGAGAATTTGACCTACAAGTGACGCTGGTATTTGAAATATCAAGAGTTGACCAAAAAATTCTCATAGTTATTTTAAATATTCATCATTTTTAATTGAGAGTATTTTTCACCGTAATACACAAATTACCAAAAACCTTTTTCCTAAGAATTGTTTTGGGTATTCGAATCCACAATAGATTCTTAACACCAAATTTATTCATACGAGTAAATCTCAATCCTAAACCCCTTAAATCACATCAAACCATATAAAGCAACTTACCTCAGGTAGGGTGCACTAATGGTGCTAACACCTTCCCTAGCTACAATTAGTCATTTACCCTTGAATCGATAAAACTAGTATATTCAGGTTTCCTAGCAACCCTGAACCGAACAACCAGGTGGTGACTCCTTCGGCTCCTACTCGCCTTCCGCACACGTGTGACATGTCTACTGGCATGCAATGAAACGCGTATAGGCAAACTTAAAACAAAGTCCATATAGATATCTATCCAAGGTTCATTAGGCACATGCAATGCATTGTTCATAGATTCGTTGCACCTCCCTTTTCATCTTTGGCCAATAAAAATACCCATCCATTTACATCTAAAGTTTTCGCAACCCCAAAGTGACCCTTTAAACCACCTCCATGTGCTTCATGAACAAGTAATTCACACAAAGAACTAGTAGGAACACAAAATATATTCTCTTTGAACAAGTAACCATCCATTAAATAAAACTTACCAAAAGCTGAATGTGCACATGCATTATAAATTCCAGTAAAGTCAAAATCATTAACATACAATTCCTTCACATATTCAAAGCTTAGCAATCTAGTATTTATGGTGTTTAGAAGAACATACCTACACGAAAGTGCATCAGCCACTATGTTCTCTTTGCTTTGCTCATATTCGATTACGTAAGGAAAAGTTTCAATGAATTCAACCCATTTTGTATGTCTTCTATTCAACTTACTTTGTCCTTTCTCAATTGAAAATGGAACCACAACTGTTTAGTGATTTTAACTTTACAACTATCATTTAACCATTGTAATCTATATGATTTAGCATGCTTAACAGTACACAAATTAAGTTTACTAACAAGGGTGATACTACAAACATTAACACAACCTTTTGCATTCTTTGGTTCTTGAACGAACTAAATCTGACTTATCGAAGATTAACTAGCTTCGTGGCATCATTCGACTTCATTTCAATAGTGTTGGTGCCTTGGGGCAGGTTTTCGTTGTGTCACTCCTATCAGACCTTTTTCAACTTTCCATGATCAGATCTCAATCTTGATTGTGGGTTGCATGACCACATGATCACAATGTTCACATCACTTTGTAATCCATACACACCCTAATCTTGTCATCCTTCTTGGGAACTACAACTACATTATTCATCCATTGAGGATAATAGATGACATCTAGGAATTATGTATCCCATTATTTTTGTATTTCTGCCTTCACCTCAACTAACATATCTAAGGGCATTTATCTTGTCTTTTGTTTGATTGACTTACTTCCTTCCACAAGGGAATTTGTGTACCACTATGTCGGTGTCTAAACCAAGCATATCTAAATAAATCCAGTTAAAGATATTCACATATTCATGTAATAGAGAGATTATGCCATCTCTTTCCTCGACCATAATAAGGGTACCAATCTTGAGTTCTTTCTTTTCTTGTTCAATGTCTAAATTTAGAACTTCTAGCTCTTTACTAACATGTTTCCAAGTTTTCTCATAATTTTCCACAAACCTAATAAACTCTTTTATTCCTCTTCCCAATCTTCATCACCCATTGTAATTTTATTGTTGAAGTTTGGCCAATTATTCTTAATGCAATGAGTTTGTGCATTGATGGAACTTTCAGGGTTCTTTTAATTATAAAGTGCGCTTTTGTAATCACACATAAAAGATAAAAGAAAATAAAGACACATTTTAAACATAAGAAAATGCACGATCTCATTAAAGTAAAAAAGCTCATTTGATAAAAAAAAACATCTTGTGGCATTATGAGCCAAATTGCCATCTAGACTGAAAACAAGTAGAAACAACATAACACAACAAGACATTCAACGAGATCAATTACTTTTTTTTTTCACAATAGGAGCAGGCTCCATCTTCTAATTTTGGTATACCTCTCCCTCAGCTAGCTTCTTCACAAAGGCTTTTGCAAGGACTTGGAAACTATGTTGCAGCTCATTAAGGATCCTTGTAGAACTAGTAGATTCCCAAAAGAAGTTGCCACACCATTGTAGGAAAAGGATCCTTGCCAAATAGACAGTCCACAGGTCAAAAGGAATTAAATAACAAAGTTTGTATAGCCTGTTCTGACCTATATCGCAAGTCCTTCCTGACCTCCGATTCACCTGAAAGTTTACTTCAACATAGAAACATACCTTTGGAATCTTTTGGTAAGGTTTCAGTTCAATCCAACATTTGGATTTGGAGTTATGATCATCACATAAAACTGGATGGTAAGAAATGTTATGCTAAAATCCGAATTTGACCTTAATTGGATCGTATCAAGTCTACTTCTGTTTCATACCTAGCTAAGCTAACTCCCACTCCTCCATACATGCTATTTGTTTCCACCTTGTTTCCCAACAGAGTCTTGATTACAAACCCCTTTTCTATCCTTTGTACTTCTTTCCTTAACTTGGTTACAAACCTTGTAGCAATAAATGAGTGAGTAGCACTTGAATCAAACAACACATGCACTTTTAAACTATTTATTTATAGTGTACCTACCACTACATCAGATGTTGCTCTAACCTCTTCTTGTGTCATGTGGGAGACCTTCCATGAGGTTCGATCATTCTATGCCCTTGGTCTCCCTCAGCTGGAATTTCCCCCTGACTCATCTCACATGTCTGTTCACTATAACTGACTGTTGGTGACTTTGACTTAGTTGTCTTAAGGTCTGTGCTTGCCTAATGCTCCTGTTGGGGCACTCCTTCTTGTAATGACCTCTTTCGCTGCAGCAATGGCATCCTTGCCCTAGGCATTAACAGTTTCTCCATCTATGACCCTCTCCTCTACAAACAAAACATCGCCCTGGGGAAAATGAGTAGTCTCCAGGGTGCCTTTGTTCAAAATTCACACAAAGAGGGTGGTTGACATTCTTCCGGTCGTTAGGTCTCCCTGAGGGGTTTGCCTTGGAATAAGTTGCCTCCCCATCACCCTTTCACTCCCTGAGGTAGTCGACATCCCTTTTCTCTTGTATTGATCAAACATTCCATTGTTTCCCTTCTGCAGAAGTGGTGCTCTATTGGTTCCTTGATGGCCTTCTCTAATGCAAGCCTTTAGAGCCTATGCTGATTCAATTAGTTCCCTCACTGTTTTGACCTGTAAGGTAATCAATCCGAGCCTTAATTCATGTCGAAACCCATCTCTCAACTTCTCAATCATATGCTCTTCTATCGGGATGTAGTGTGGGCAAACAATGAAAGATCATGAAATCTCATTTCATACTCCAATAATGATATCTCACCCTGTCTCAATTTCAGGAACTCTAGTTCTATCACCTTACGATGGTACTTAGAGTAGAATTGGTTCTCAAAATCTGATTTAAAGGCACTCCAAGTCAATGTTTCCCACCATGTCATGGCTCGATCGAACAATAACTGAGTGACACAATTTACTAGCAAGTCCTCGGGTATGTTAATCTAGATCATAGTCAAATTTGCTTTCCTGATCTACCTCCTTCCTATTTCAGCATCTTGCTCCCTATATATGGTTCGTAGCTCATTTCCCTTATACTTTTGACTAACCATACTAGTAACAACACGTTGTTTGTGGTTGCAACAACTCCTGCAGTTGTTTGCGGGACCTGTGTAGTTGGAGCTGTTGAGTCATAGAACTAGCCATGCCTTCTATTACCGCCTTGACTATTTGAACTAGAAGTTTCGAGTTTGCATAAGACAGGGGTATCCCTGATGGAAACGTTGGAGGGTACCTCTATTTTTCCTTGTGGTCCTAACCCTGTTGGGTGTACTTCTTCTGTCCGATTTGGCACCTGCTCTCTCTTAGCTTCCGTGGGTCTTCCCTACAAGGATTGAGATGACATTATTGGTGCATGAGAAGCAATATCATCCAATGAGCCCTTTTCCTACCAGTCATTAACATTTCAGCCTTTATTCCTCCTTTCCGTGAAGGGTGGTTCGGTTCGCGCCCCCTATCGAAAGCGCACCATCTTGAAATAAATCACAATGATAATATTCTCATCAAATGCTCAAGATCCAAACCAGGTGCTCCGATACCAACTATAATAGCTCGGAATTTCACATCAAATCATGATACGTTGTTTATTCATAACGACATGAAAATGGGTGGTAAATTCTTTTTTTTGTATCATCACACCAATCAATACTTTTCACATCAGTGTTTATATATCGATCATATAGGTGTCATTAATTGATATAGTGCAATACTTATATAATCACATAATTCAACATCTTAATATAAGGGAATACACAATACAATACATTCATATCATTATATGTTCATACTTATAAGTCCACATCCCTATTTCTGGAAAGTCATCATTACAAGTCTTTCTACTAAAGTGTCAATTGACAAATACATAGTCATTATATTGTTATACAAAATGCATATCACCTAAACACATGATTACATAATTTATATCAAAACACGTGGAACAAAGTTTCTATGCACCATGGTTGTGTGATGTCCCTGTTACAGTTCAAATACAATATAAGAATAAAAGAACGATCATGAAATATAATAATAATGAACAGAAATACATTATTCAATCCCGGTTATCCATCATGGATACCATTAGCCATCACATTAATCAATCAATTATATCATGAGTAATCTTAAACAACCATAACCAAGTAGCAACAATATATATAAGAATCACTACAAAGATCTAACATAAATACGAATTATAGTGGAAACCACCTAGCTGCTTCTCATGTGGGGTGTCCTTGTTTAGTTGAAAGTCCGATCTCGGTCGCACCTCCTAATACACCAAATTATCATTAATCAGTATATTTGAATTTAGCAATCTATAGACTAATACCACCCATGTTCCAAGAATGCACATGCTCACATTCAAGAGGTATAAAGATGACGCCACGAAGCTAGTTTTTCTTCGATAAGTCTCTTCAGTTCTTTAGAGACCCATGGAAGTAAATAACAAAATCCGTACAGCCTCTGTTGACCAGTATTGCTGTTCCTTTGCGAACTCCGATTGACATGATATTTTAACCCAAGGTTGGAATACATGTCAGGAGACTCCATGTAAAATTTAAGCCCAATCCAACGCATTGGATTGAGAATTATGATTATTTTTATAAAACTAGACAGTTGCGCATTTTACATCAGAATCTGAATTTGATTGTTTTTTCGTTGCTTGGGTCGTATCAAGGTCAATACCAAGTTTTCCACCTAAAGACCATACTTCAACCTAGTTTTGGACATTAACAACAAACTTTCAAAGTTTATGAAGGAAAGGAAACATGTAATGTTTCTATTTCATGACAATGCCACACATTCATCAAATATTGTTAAAGAGGAACCATCACTCATTACTATCTTCATTTCCAATCTTTCGTAATCCTCCTATAGAGGTTCATTAATATAACAACGACCAATCCTTTGTTTCACCTAGCTTCCATACTGAAGATATATGTCCAACAACTTCTTAGTCTTTTCTCATACGGCTAACCATAAATTACCCACTACCTCCACACTTATGACTAGTACATTAATTTTATGATCAAGCTCCAATTTCCTCATGGCTGACTTGATGTTAACAATTTAGACTCTTGTGGCTGACTCCCATGCATAAAAACAAATGCATCCAACATGCTTTTCGAAGGACCTTGACCCTAACTCCACACATATGGGCGACTATTATGTACACAAACCATGTGTACATGTTTTCCGAATTCAAGATTCTCAAGCTAAGCCCCACTCATATGGTTGGCTTTTTATACAACAACTCAAACATCATATAAATAACAACTTATCAATCCAAGTCAACTCATGGGTCCGACTTCATTGTAACATCTCAATTACCAGGACAACACACCAATCATAATTTATGGAAAAAACATGGTAATTTTTTTTAAAAAAAAAAGTCGAGTACATGCAAAGGTTTATTAAAATTTCTATTGAGATTCCTCCATACCGAGAGATCTCAAGTTATCAACAAACAACCTATTTCACTTCTTTAAACCTAATATTATCCAATCACGACCCAATCATCTAAGTCTCAATTCCAACATCCAACATCAATGCAATCACAATTTCTCAAATATTAATATAATAGAAATGAAGTGTTAAATGACACTAAATAAGTAAACACACATACATGTAGAATATAATTTAAATTCATACATTCAATTTGAAAGATATTATTACAATTCAAGTCATGACAGTTTTCTTCAGATATAAAATACATGGAATATAAAACTTTGGAATATAAATATCATGGAAAACAGTATTAACATTAATAATTAAGCAATTTATTCAAGACTAATATCATGGAAAACAGGATTTCTTTCTTATGAATTCAATAATCTTTTCCATTCCATCCTCATTTTGCAACTAATATCATATATTAATACTGAAGGACAATTCCTTCAAGAAAGTGTCGATACTAATTTAATTGTATCATTAACTATCCTTAACCAGATAGCTAATTAAATCATTTTCTTCCTAAAACCTTGGGATTGTAATGTTGATACTACTTAATCCCATTAGTATCTTTAGTCTCCCCTACCAGGACTAACTAATCAAATTTGTTGTGAATGTTGATATTAATGCAACCCATTGACATCATTAACTATTTCTAACCCAAAATAGTTTATCAAGTCCCAGCAGCACTTTGAAATATCCTTAGAAATGTCTGATACAACCAGATTATTTGATAGTTTTACCCACATTTACCTAGTATTTTGTTCATGTTTTATTTATCAAATGTCTTGATAATATTTGTTTTATGTTTTAAAGGCACTTTTGGAAGTGAGATTGGAAAATGAGTAAATTGGAAATAAAATTCAAACCATATTTCTACTCATGTCGAATAATGGCAGATTTGATCTCTAATCAATGTTTTATGCAAAACTTGAGTTGTAAAGGTTAAAATAAAACAATTCCAGTGGAATTAGAAAGCTAACATCCACACCTTTCTACACATGTATGGAAAGAAAAATAAAAAAGAAAAAGGATGGAAATCATAGCCTTCAAAGACAAGTCTCGCATTCTGCCAGTTTTGACCTTCGGCCATTCTGACTTGAATAGAAAAGTTCATTTAATGCAAACTAAATTTTGTTGGTTTCTTGACTCAAAGACCTATCATCCTACCAAATTTCAGCAAAAACAAGCTCATATAAAAGAGATATGATTTTCTAAAACAACCTATAAATTCTACTAGCAGACATTTTAATTAAATGTAGATTGTTTACCTTAGAATGGACTGTTTTTATATTTTTTTGGAGAATACAAATAGATTGGAGGGATGTGGGGATTAGGGTTTTGATTACTACTTAAAAGTACATTTTTTTTATCAAGGTTTTATATCATTATTTTATACTTGAAGTATCAATAACTACTTCACTAGAGCATGTTTTATAATAATAATAATCTGATAATATAAGATACCTTTAATTTATGATAAATGTTCATTTAGATGCAGGTCTATCACATAAATCAAAGGATTGGTTGATGATTTGAACTACTGAAATTGAGAAGATAGAGAGGGTTAAGCTTAGAAAAGAGATGCTGGTTGAATTCAAATTGGAACACCATTTGGTTATTGGATCATAATTGGTTATTCAAATAGATTTAGGTCTCGTTTATATGGATAGAAAGCTAAGACATAGGCCTAAAACTTTCATTAAGAGTCCAAGATTCAAAAGGATCGTTTTCAAGTTCAAATTGTAGAAACAACAGAGAAGTTGGAATCTGTCCTGCAACCCAGACACTATTTAGTGTTCAACCCATATCTCGAGTTCTAGAAGTCAAAATGACCTCATTCTTGTTTTGTTGGAAAGCTGAGACAATTTTTCAAAACTTTCATGGGGACTATCTATTCAAATTCTAATGTTAGCAATGATATTTTCTGCAGATCAGAAGATAAGGATTGTTATCAAGTCAAGAGGTAGCCTCCCACTCAACCATTAATCATCAAATCAATAGTTCTGAATTTTGGCCTAATAAAAGGAGACATTTGTCATTCATTTAGGAATCTTGGTTTTTCAGATCAAAATCATTTCCTTGCTTTCTTTTTTGTAGTTTTAATGTTCTAGTTTTATTTCATGTTATCGTTTCATTAATATCTTGTTTATGCCTTTCATTTCCTTTACTATAGTTATATAATTATGTTTTCATCTTGTTTATTTATGTTTCTCTTCTTCATAATGTTTAACTAAGTTTAATATGTCAAGGTGGAAAAGATTTCACTAATGGTGTTATGATATATATAATATAAACTCAATATGGACTTCAATGCTTACATCTAAGAAATTTTATTATTAACGTGTCTTATCATTTTTATCTTATTAATTCTTAATACCTTATTTGTTAAATTGTTAATCTAGATTTGTGTTGTATAACACTTGGTACAATAAAATGCTTGATCCTTCGTAGCCAACTGTATGGTATAACCGACACTTGTGCTATGAAAGGAACTTGATTTGTTGTTAACATAAGTTAGCATCATGAATTCCTGATAATATTTAAAAGTATTGGTGTTACTTAAATAAGATAACTAATATGATCATGTTAATAATTTATAATAAGCTATTAATGACAAATCATCCGATTAGAACCTCCTTTGGGTGTGGTTTCCAGTTGAGTAATAAAAAGAGTTTATATTATACTTATTTAAAATACCATTAGTGTATCCTTTAACCTTGACATTTGTTTTTATCATTGTTTAATCCTCACATTAATCTCACATCTCAAAATTCTCTTTAACTCATATTATTATTATTATTATTATTATTATTATTATTATTATTTATAATTTATATAGTTAACCTCTTTATGGTTTGACACCGGTCTTGCTGGGTTATTTATTACTTCGACACTCCTACACTTGGGATAAGACATCACTATTTTGATCGTGTCAGGTTTCCTATCAAATAAAGAGAAAGAGCGGAAGAAAAGGAGGAAGCAGCCAAAAATGAAAACAGTGATGCGGTGGTACTTTTCAAATTGAAATTTTTAGTGGAATTAGGCTTTGAAATTTAGTTTCCTAAAGGAAAACAACAGTCTGAGCACTACTAGTTGTCTTTAGCTACTAGCCCTAATCTCTCGAGGGAAAATTTCACTGTTTTCTAGGGTTTTTAGGTAGTTTTTGTGTTTTAGCGTTGGATTTTTATTTGGTTGCGCTACTTTAATCTCTCTTGTGGTTAACCGATTCCTTGTACTTTATTTTAGTTTTCTTGACTATTTATGTCTGTAACTCGATCTACTGACCAAGAACATGTTTAGGTAAATTTCAAAATAGAAGACACTTTACGCAGGTTATGAAAGGAAGCTCACATCAACACCATGACTATTGCACAACAATAGACACTCAAGGAGTTTGCTGCTCCCAACATGGAGAATCAACCGTTGTGCATAAACATCAACTACAATGCCAACTTCGAGCTCAAGTCTGGGTTTATACACCTGCTGCCAATATTCAATGGACTTGCCGAAGAAGACCCTCATACTCATCTAAAAGAGATCCACATGGTTTGTGTTGGCATGAAACCACATAAAGTTGATGAAAAACAAGTTAAGTTGAAAGCTTTCCGATTTCTCTTTAAAAGGGGCAGCAAAAGCATAACTCTTCTCTTTCTCCTTGGTTCCACTAGAACTTGGAATGGCATGAAGAAGATTTTTCTAGAGAAGTATTTCTTGGCCTCTCGAGTTGCTGATATAAGGAAAGAAGGATGTGGGATTCGGCAATCTTATAGGGAAACATTCTCCAAGTATTGGGAAATATTTGAGTAGCTGTGCATTCAATATCCTCATCGTCAAATACCAATCAGCTACTCATTTAATACTTCTACGAAGGATTGATGCTTACTGACCGCAGTATCATTGATGCAGCAAGTGGAGGGGTATTGGTAGATAAAAACACTATACATGCCAATTGATCTCAAATATGACAATCAACTCGAAACAATTTGGCACCGGGGAGACTTCCCAAGCAAGCGAGTAAATGAGGTAAGTATTGCTAACCTTGAGGATAAAGTTAATGATCTTACTTCTCTTGTGCGTTCTTTGGCTTGTTGAAATGTGCAACAAGTGAAAAAGTTTGTAGCATATGCTTGTTACAAGTACAATCTGGCTGGAGAGATCATTCGAACTTATGTTATGGTAACCTACTTCAACAAGGCAATCAAAGTTGCTAGTTCCACCCCCATGGATTTTGGCCCTAACATAATGCCTGCATTTACAAATTTCAATATTATGGAATCAAGTGATGATCTTCTTGAGATGATTAAAACTTTAGCATCTAACACAGTGATATTCCAACAAAATGTCATGTCTTTTCAACAAAAAACAAGGTCAAGTGTTCACAACTTAGAGAAGCAAATGGGGCAAGTAGCTTCAAGTGTAGGGAAATTATAATACGAACTCGTGATCATGTAACCCACAATCAAGAATGAGATCTGATCCTGGAAAGCCAAAATATATCTGATAGGAGTGTGACATAATAGGAAATCTACCCCAAGACACCAACACTATTAGAATAAAGCAGAATGATGTTACGAAGCTAGTTAATCTTTGGTAAGTCAAATTTAATTCGTTCAAGAATTGAAGAATGCTTTTACTCTAATGATAAAAATAATTTTTCGTTCAAGAACCAAAGAATGCTTTCTCCTCTCTCACCTCTTTTCCATCCCTTTTACGTGATCAAATTTGGAATCCTTACATTTGATTATGTCTTAAGTTTGTTTTCTATTAGCTTAGTTTGATTCCTTGAACATTTTCAGTCCAACTTCCACTTTTGTTTTCTTTAGTTTTGGAGGTCCTGTTGTTTTGGGCTCTTTCTTTCTTTTTTGCTCAGTTGAGGGAGATGGGAATGAAAGAAGCTATCAACTCTTTATTTCATCATGATACTCTACACTCTACCAGCAACAAAGCCTTGGAGAATGCAACAAGGACTAATCAGCTCTTAACCGGACACAACTTGAGGATACAACTTCAAGACATGTTGCATGGCTTCTAAACTTTCTCAGCTTTTTTGATGACTTCAAAGCTATGTCCGGGGATCAAGTCCATGTTCTTTCATCTGGAAATATTGCTAAACTAGAGGGAATCGGAGGAAGCAACATGCATCTTGGTGAAGATGAGATAGGTCAGGGGCAATCATTTAATGCTAGTTTGGTCAATGTCCAAGAAAAGAAGCTTTAAGAGCATCAGATGGGAAAACAGTAGATCACTCTTCCTTTATTGCTAAGAAAGAAAATATGCTAGCTGCTTTCAGTCGTGTCATACTTAGATATTGATGTGAACCTCGTGATTACATGGTCAAGCAACCCACACGCAAAGACACCAATTCCTGGAAAGCCAAGTAAATCAGGTTTGATAGAAGTGTGACACAAAGATAACTTGTACCTAGGTACCAGCACTATTGGAAACGGAGACCCCCACCCAACAAATATTGATTCGCGAATGAGAAGTATAAGGATGACGCCACGAAGACAGTTGTTCTTCGATAAGTTGTTTTCAGTTCTTTAGAGAACCAAGGAAGGGAGATTATCCCACTAACACACAATAAATGCAGCAAAGAAGTTTATTGATATGAAAATTGCATGACCTTAGATGTTTGGTTATGCCTTTATTTATACTGATTCTAGACTTAAATAAACCCTAATGGACCCCCCTTAGATGGACTTATATGAAACCCACTTACAATTGACCCAAATAAGTAATAATAACCCAAAAACTAAGAAGAAAATAATAAAAATCCGAAAATTATTATGCTAAATATGCTAGAATCAGATTTGTCACCCATAAGAAGTCTTAATTATACTAGAAAAAATCTGATTTGGAAAATTTGTGTTGTTGCCCCCCTTTAATGTCTTTGATTAGCTTGGATTTCCTTGTTTAACTTAGACAAATAAGAAAACAAACTTCCTTCTTTGTTGCTGATTTAATTACTTTCCTTCCTAAGTTAGGAAAGGCATTAAATAGTCCTCCCCTCTTTAGGAATAAGATATGGCCAACATCCTTACTTAATTAGAAGAATAAATTGCTGACTTTTTATCCTTGTAGCATTATGAAAAATAACAAGCCTAACAAGGCTGGTATTGGGCCGGACACATCAACCCCTTGTTTCACACGAATTGGGCTCTTCTTGGACCTGAACTAGATGAATTAAAGGTTGTCCTTCATGCTCCTTAAATGTCCCAAGCCCCTCTAGGTCCATTTTTCTCAATATGTTCTGAACAAGCCCATTCAATACTTCTTTAATTTTCTTTGCCCTAGCTCTTGTGATTGGTCCAATTGGCACCTCCAATGGGTCGTTGGCATGATTATGCTTGGTGTTGGGCTGATCCGCATCAGATATTAATGTGGCAGTTTTAGCATATCCCTTGCAAAGTGTACCCCTCAAATCTGATTATCCCTTTAGCAAACCAATGGTAACAGGTCAAATTTCTTGAATTCTATTAGAGATGAGAATAGCATAGACATTGGTGCTGGCTCCTTTGTAAACCAAAACTTATCCTTTTTACCTCCCTCTATGGATGTTGCACAAGTGATAGTTAGTCGTCCCAAAGATTTCTTTGAAAAAGGTTGTACTCCTCGGCAATCCACCATTGTTGGACACTTTGTTGGTCCGAAACTTCATTTCTGAGTGGTTAGATCTATAGCTAATAGAATTTAGGGTTCCCTTGATTTACTAGATGTGTTGTCTTCTCATTTGATTCGGTGTGGAACATGCATTTGCTATCCTAGACCGTGCTCCATGGCACATGGCCAAAGATGGGCACCAAACATGCAATTCTCTAAGGTTGAGTTATCCAGAATTCCTATCTGGATTAAGCTTCATCATGTTCCCTTCAAATATTGGACTAATAAGGGGCTGAGTTATATTGCTAGTGCTTTAGGGGTTCCCTTACATGCTAATGTCAATACCTTAATGCGTAAACACCTAACTTATGCAAGAGTTTGTGTTGAAATTGATGCTTCTAAAGTGCTGGTTAAGGAGTTTGATCTTCAATGCCCCAATGGTATAGTGATTAGTATCTCATCTGAGTATGAATGGCTCCCTTCTAGGAGCAGTTCTTACAATGTTTATCGGCATAACTTAGCTACATGACTGACTACTCAGAATGATAAAGCAACATTAATGGAAGAGACTAAGAAAAGCAAGGTGGTTGATAGGACTAACTTAGAGCATAATTTGCTTAACAATCTTCAATGGCAGGAGGTTGGAAAGAGAAAGAAGAACAATCATAAGACTATGCCTAGTAGCTTTGGTACAACTGACGGTACACAATTAGTGAATGCAGAGGAGATTCAGGCTGTGGATTGCATTACCGATTGTCCAACCAGTGAATTGATGAATTTAAAGAGAAGTATATGTCAGTCCATGCCACAAGAAAGTGTTCTTCCAAAAGTTTGCATGAACACAAGGGTCTTACCGTATGAAGATTGTATGGCAGTTGAATTCCACCGAAAGGGAAACTGTTAATCAGTTAGCTATTAAGGCTAGAGACTCTTTAGAGAAAAAGAAAAAGGGTTCAAAAGCCTCTTCAAAGAAGAATAAGAAATCTGGCTCCTCTCCAAGAGGCACGTCAAGGTAATCTTTGTGTTGCTGTTTGTACTCCTCTCTATTTTCCTATGATTATTGGATGTTGGAATATTAGAGGTTTGAATGATCCTATAAAGCATTCAAAATTGCGTCGGATATTAGAGGTTTGAATGATCCTATAAAGCATTCAAAATTGCGTCGGCTCATCCATCAAGAGAGGATAGCTCTTTTTGGTCTGGTTGAAACTCGAGTTAAAGACAAGAATAAAGATCATGTTTCTCAACTTTTTCTGCGTTCTTGGTCCTTCTTGTATTATGATTTCTCTTGTCGTGGTCATATTTGGGTTTTTGGAATGCTGATACGGTGAAGGTGGATGTTTTCGGAATGTCAGACCAGGCTATTCATGTTTCTGTCACTATATTAGCTACCAATATCAGTTTTAATACTTCAATTATTTATGGAGACAATAATGCTTTCTTACGTGAGGCATTATGGTCTGATATAGTGAGTCGTAGTGATGGATGAGAGTCAACCCCATGGATTAGAAGGGTCTACTACGTGGGCTGGTACTATGGACAGATTGGATACATGTATTCGAGAAGCGAAAGTAGATGATCTTCGGTATTCAGTATGCATTATACTTGGTCGAACCAATGTCCTGAGAATCTGATTATGCGGAAATTAGATAGAGTGCTTGTCAATGAGAAGTGAAATCTGAACTTCCCATTATCGGAAGCGAGATTTTTGCCTTTGGGTATGTCAGACCATTCTCCTATGGTGGTAAAGGTTATTGGCAATGATCAAAACATAAAGAAACCATTCAGATTCTTCGATATGTGGATGGATCATGACGAGTTCATGTCCTTGGTAAAGAAGGTATGGGATCAGAATTCGAGGGGTTGTCCAATGTATCAGTTGTGTTGCAAACTAAGAAAGCTAAAGCAAGAATTGAAACTTTTCAATATGACTCACTTCTCCAACATTTCAGATAGAGTTAAAGATGCAAAAAACGAAATGGATAAGGCTCAACAGGCTCTGCATACAGCGCATGAGAATCCAATTTTGTGCATGCGAGAAAGGGATGTTGTTCGTAAATACGCTTCTACCGTCAGGGCTAAAGAGAGTTTTTTCAAACAGAAGGCAAGGATACAATGGCTTAGCTTGGGGGATCAGAATACTAGCTACTTTCATAAATCAGTAAATGGAAGACAAAATAGAAATAAGCTTCTTTCACTTACAAAGGAGGATGGAGAGGTTGTCGAAGGACACAAGGCAGTCAAATCAGAAGTAATTGCATACTTCCATCGTGTGTTAGGAGTGGATCAGATGCCTAGGGTTTTGAACAAGGAAGTGATGGAATCGGCAATTAACTTGCAACTGTCTTCAACGCAACAGCATGTACTCGCACAAGATGTAACAAGGGAGGAGATTAAGCATGCTATGTTTAGTTTGAAGAACAACAAAGCCCCTGGTCCGGATGGCTTTAACACAGGTTTCTTCAAAAGAATGTGGCACATAGTTAGGGAAGATGTAATCAATGCTGTTAGATCCTTCTTTCAGAATCGTAGAATGCTTAAAGAAATGAATGCTACATCCATTTCCCTTATTCCTAAAGTTGCTATTCCTACCAGGTTGACAGAATTTTGTCCTATATCTTGTTGCAAAACAGTGTACAAATGCATCGCTAAGATTCTAGCTGGGAGAATCAAAGTTGTTTTGCCATCCTTAGTTGGTCCATATCAGACTGCTTTTATCTCAGGATGGAGAATCAGTGATAACATTCTTTTATCTCAGGAACTAATGAAAGGCTATCATAAATCTACGGGACTTGCTCATTGTGCTATGAAAGTTGATCTGATGAAGGCTTATAACTTGGTGCAGTGGGATTTCGTTGACGCTATGTTAATAAAAATGGGATTCCCTAGAACAGTCATTGATTGGATCATGGTTTGTGTTACATCATGTCAATTCTCTATCAACGTCACTGGTGAGCTTGAAGGTTACTTTCAAGGGGGAAAAGGGCTGAGACAAGGGGATCCATTGTCCCCATATTTGTTTGTCCTATGTATGGAAATCCTTTCGGGGCTATTCTGCAAGATGAGTGCCATCCAAGAATTCAAGTTCCACTGGAGATGCAAGAAGGACAAAATTTCTCATCTTTGTTTTGCTGACAACTTGATGATTTCAGCAACGGGGATGTAAACTCAATTCGTATGATCAGAACAGTACTCACAAAGTTTCAAGATCTATCAGGTCTGTATCCAAATCCAAACAAAAGTGACATCTTCTTGAGCTGTGTGTTAAATGCTGAGAGGGAACAAATTATTCATATTCTTGGGTTTAGAGAGGGGGAGCTCCCTATGAAATATTTGGGAGTACCTCTTCTCTCATCTAAACTAAAGCTTGTTTATTGTAAGGGCCTCGTGGATCGAATCACCTCTAAAGTTCGACATTGGACTTGTAGAACACTCTCGTATGCAGGACGGGTACAACTGATTAATTCAGTCTTATTTTCCATACAGGTCTATTTGGCATCTCTCTTTCTCTTACCTGGGCAAGTAATTAAAACAGTGGAGCAAATTATGAAATCCCTTCTTTGGTCAGGTTCAGATATGAGAACTACTGGGGCTAAAGTGGCTTGGGATCAGGTATGTCTTCCAAAAAAGGAGGGGGGGCTAGGAATAAAAAGGATAACAGAATGGAACAAGATTGCTTTGTTGAAACACATTTGGAACCTGTGCAATGACTTAGATGGCTCAATATGGTCTACTTGGATTAGATCCAATCTGTTGCGAGGTAGGAATTTCTGGACAATCAAGACACCACAAAATTACTCTTGGGCTTGGGGAAAGATTCTAAAGCTCAGATGCTTAGCATGGCCGAAGATGAAGTACATCATAGGAGATGGAATGATAACCTCTCTATGGTTTGACAATTGGCATCCTCACAGCCCACTTGTGGATTCTTACGGGAAAGATTCATTCATGACTCCGGTATGGCCAAGAACGCGAAGGTGAATGTGCTAATTCATAACTCATAATGGAAAACTCCTACCACCCAAGCTATTGGCTGGCACCCCATTATAGAAGTTATTCCTTCCAATTCAAATCCTAAGATGGGGCAAAAGGATGAGATAGTTTGGTTGGATTCACCACATCACAAATTCTTGGTCAAAGTAGCTTGGGAACAACTAAGACGTCATCGTCAGATGGTTGAATGGCATGACATTGTGTGGTTCAAGAATGCTGTTCCAAGACATTCATTTCTTCTATGGATGGCTGTCCAACAGAAACTCACAACTCAAGATAAACTTCATCGGTTTGATATACATGGTCCCAATAGATGCTCACTCTGTCTCCGCCACAATGAGGATCACAACCACTTGTTCTTTGAATGCTCCTATACTAAAGCGATCTGGTGGGATGTTTGTGACAGATGCGACATTCCAAGAATGACAAAAGGCTGGGATGAATGGATTCGATGGGCTACTGTCTCTTGGCATGGCAAGAGTTTCATCAATTTTTCTCGTAAACTGAGTTTCGCAGCTACAGTGTATCATGTATGGCAAGAACGGAATGCAAGGATCTTTGCTGGAATGTCTAGAACTTCGAATTTTGTCTTTAATCAAATCGAATGTATCATTCGTGATAAGCTTGATTTGATGAGGAATGTCGTACCAACAAACGAAAACAAAAGGATCCAACGAGCTTGGAGGGTGAATAACATAGATTCTTAATTTGTTAGTTAGCTGGTTGTATTGGTTTCCCTAACGAATCTAGTGAGGTTTCAGTTTTATGGTCGGTGGCTAGCCTGTAGCCATCTGTTGTTTTATGTTTCTATTATCATTGTAAATCTGGGGTATGCCCCTTATAATGTTTGTATCTTCTTCTTTTAATACATACGTCAACTTACCAAAAAAAAATGTTTCGGATGATGACTGCCCTAAAGCAACAAGTCCTTCTCTGCAATTCCCTTTTTTTTTCAAATAACCAACTAGCAAGTAAAGCCAAAGACTCTTGAGGATAGGAAGAAGAAGGGATAGAGGGTTTTAATAAGAAGAAGAACTCAAGCTCTTTGTGCGAGGGCAACTCGAGGTAATTGTTTGTATCCATAGTTGGTATTCGACATCCTTCTACTTTGTTCGTTATGTTTATAGGATGTTGGAATATCAGAGGTTTGAACGATCCCGTAAAACATTTAGTTTTTTGTTCTCTTGTACAAAAGCATTTGATAGCTCCTTTTGGTTTAGTTGAAACTCATGTTAGGGAGGTGAATAAAGATAATGTTTCTAGACTTCTTTTTAAGAATTGGACTTGTTTAACCATGATCATTCTAATAGTGGTCGTAGTGGGTATGTTAGGATCCTAATGTGCTTAAGGTTGATCTTTTAGGAAGCTCGGATCAGATTATTCATGGTAGGATCACATGTTTCCTTCAATGCTTCCTTTGTCTATAGAGATAATTGGCCATCTAAATGATAGGCTTTGTGGGTTGATATTGTTAACTGTAGTAATGTATGAGAGACTATCCTGTGGATTCTTTTGGAGGATTTCAATGTTATTCGATCACTCGATGAGAAGCGCGGAGGCACTACATCATGGTCAAGGTGGCAATATGATCTCAACAATTGTTTGCTTCGGTCATGTCTATAAGAGCAATATGTTCTTGTGTGGTGCTGCTCCTAATACAAAAAAGCAGCTTCTCGGTGTTCTCGAGTATAGGGAAGGAAAACTATTGGTTAGGTATCTTGGTGTTCCTCTTAATACTCAAAGCTTTCTGCCTATGATTGCTCAATTCTTGTGGACCAAATCACGGCTAAAGCTAGGAGTTGGTTGAACCGCCATCTTTCTTATGCGTGTAGACTTCAACTTCTCAATTCCATCCTTTTCTCTATTCAAGTGTATGGGTCTTGTCTCTTTATTCTTCCTAAGGCTGTAACGGAGAAAATAACCTCTTTACTGAGGTCTTTCTTGTGGAAGGGTTGTGATCTTTCTTATGATAATGCAAAAGTTGCATGGTTTGCCTAAGAAGGAAGGGGGTTCGGGTATTAAAGTATGGAACCGGGCAATAATGGTTAAACATTTATGGTCTATTTGTAATCCGGCCAAATCTATTTGGTCTTTATGGCTATCTTTTTATTTGTTGCGAGGTAGGAGTGTTTAGGAGATTCCTTGCCCTGGAAATTGTTCATGGAGTTGGAGAAAGATTCTCAGTCTGCGTGGGGTGGTTCAGAAATTTATCTACTTCGATTTTGGAGATAGGTGTTCTATTTCTCTATGGTTTGATAATTGGCATTCGTTGGGCCCCTTGTTAGAGTTCTTTGGGGATAGGATTATTATTGATTCTAGCTTAGGAAGGGATGCACGACTAACTTCTAATATTGCTGGTAAGGAATGGCCACCTTCTAGATCCCCCGAATGGATTGAGCTTGTTCGATGTACTTCCACTCCCTTTCTCCTGGATGATGGTAGGAATGATCTATTATGTTGGAAGGATGCTCCAAAGGGTATGTTCTCTATTTGTTGTGCTTGGAACTCTATTTGGGACAAAGTGGAGTGGTGGAAACTTGTTTGGCATAAACACGTTATTCCATGATTTTCATTTATGTTGTGGATTGCTATTAATGATGCTCTCTCTACTCAGAATAAGCTAAGGTGGTGCTATGGTATCATTCAAACTATCCAATGCCATTTATATGGAGGAGACAAGGAAGATGTTGATCACCTATTCTTTGATTGCCCATTCTCTCATCGCATTTAGTTTGATTTATGCTCCAGATGTCTCATTCCATTTCGCTGTTATTCTTGGATTAACACCATCTCTTGGCTTTCAGATTTGAGTGGAGATTGCTCTCTTAATTCAGTGCTTATGAGATTCATGTTAGCTGCTGCTGTTTATTATATTTGGAGGGAAAGGAATGCTCACTTCCAAGGTGATAATACTCGTATTAGTTCGATGATCTTTAGAGATATTATTTATTGTATTGTTTCTTTGCTCTTTAGGTTTTGAGGACATTTACGCCACTGTTCATGGAATCTATCCGGTTTTTTATGTTGTTTCTATATATGGTTTAGGGTAAGCAGGTTTGTCCGCCAATGCCTCTTGTAGATTTATATCCCTTTTTGTATTTGCTATTTTTTGGTTAATATACTTACCTTATCAAAAAAAGAATTGAAGAACGCAAGAATCACTTTCACATGTTAAAACTGATAATTCATAAGTAATATTAATCAATGACTGCCGAAATTTAGGTTATACAAGTTTAAATAGTTCTTGAAAATTAACCCTAATAGATCTATCTAGTGGACCAATTTGGCCCCTTACAAAACTGTCCCGAAAACTTAAAATAAAAACCCAACAAACTGAACTAAACAAGCCTTGGATTGATATTATATGGGTAACGAAAAAACAATTAGATTCAGATTCTAACGTAAAATGCTCAACTGTTTAGTTTTACAACAACAATCATAATTCTCAATCCAACCATTGAATCAGGGTAAATTTTTACATGAAGTCTCTTGACATGTATTCCTACCTTGGGTTAAAATCTCAAGTCAATCGAATTTCGGGAAGGCATCGCAATACTTGTCAATAGAGGCTGTATGAATTTTGTTATTTACTTCCTTTTGACTTGTGGACTTCCTATTTGGTTAGGATTTTTTTTCCTACAAAGATGTGGCAACTTCTGAGAATTTCCTAATTTTGCAAGGATATTTAATGGGCAACAACATAGTTTCCATGTGTGGTATGGACACCATATTAATGTGGAATCCTTATGGTGTATGGAAACAATTATTCTATCCTTATGTTGTAGTAGGAATTTAGTATTAAATAAGTTTTCAAGTCAGCTAAGGATACTTTGCAAACAAGAAAATTAAAGAGGAGGCAACTTCAGATTTGATTCTCCTAGCTTATATGACTTCTAAAGGGCAACAAATCTGATTTTATCATATTTAGGATATTAAATCCAGATTTATTATTGTTATTATTATTTTCTTCTTAGTTTAGGGTTTATTTATATTATTTGGGTTTAATTGTAAGTGGACCTCATATAAGTCCACATTAGAGGGAAATTAGGGTTTGTTTTAGTTTAGAGTTAGTATAAATAAAGGTATAACCAGACATGTAAGTTAGACAATTCGAATTAATAAAATTTGTTGGGTGGGGATTTCTGTTTTGCAATAGTGCTGGTGCGTAAGTACAAGTTATCTTTGTGTCACACTCCTATCAAACCTGATTTACTTGGCTTTCGAGGAATCGGTGTCTTTGCATGTGGGTTGCTTGACCGCGGGTTCAAGAGGTTCGCATTATAGATCCTAGCTGAAAAATAAAAGAATTAAATAAGCCCAAGTAAGCCTTGGGCTATAGCTTTAAAAAAAAAAAAACCCATAATATTAACTCCATATTTTGCAATGAGAAGAAGAGAATGAAATAAAATATTACAAAACTGATTCAAAGTTTATTTATAGTCTTCCATGTAGCCAATTAATACTAGAAACAAAAGGAAAAGCTAACCCATGTTGTTTCCAAGTTTTAGTAGGATTCTTTTTGTTTCCTTTGCTATCCTCACCTTATGGCCCAAATAAGGTTGGATTGGGCTCCTCTTTCACATGGATAAGATGTACTAGGGCCTCCTCTTTATTCTTCATTGAACCTTTCAAATATGACATGGTCGAAACCTTCAAAACTAATACATTCAATGCCTCTTTCAATGACTGTCTTTAACTTAATCACTAGGTCCATATTGGTGTTTGTAGACTGGTCCACATCATCTTCTCTCTCTTTGAAAGTATTCAACCTTGAATCAAAACTTATGTCAAATAAAGTAAGATAAAAAAAACATTAAAGGGAGCATTAACACCATACTCACTTGGAATGTTAATTTTGTATGCGTTGTCATTGATCCTCTCTAAAACCTGAAATGGATCATCACCACGAGATTGTAATTTTGATTTTATTTGGTTAGAAAATTGTTCCTTACGCATGTGCACCCGAACCTAATCACCGAGTTGGAAAATAACCCGTTTACATCCCTTATGTGCTTTAGAAGCATACATTTTGTTCTTTTCTCTATTTGCACTCGAACTCCCTTATAGGGTTGTCTCACCGTCTTTGCCTTCTTTTCATCATCTAAACTTACCCTTTCTTTGAAAGGAGAAAAGCCACAGTGGTTGAATGCATAGTTCTATTATAAGCAAATTCAATAAAAAACAAACATTCTTCTCAACTTTTCAGAATCGTTTGAATAACAACATGCAAAAGTTGGGATAAAGTTCTATTCACTAACTCAGTTTGTTTGAAGATGACAAGTTATCGAAAATAAGAGTTTAGTTCTCAACTTTCCCCACAAAGTCTTCTAAAAGTAGCTAAAGAACTTAACATCATGATATGACACTATACTCCTAGGAATGTTATGCAAACATACAATCTCCCCTAAAGAACAAGTCTGCAATATGAGATGCACCATTTTACAAAACCTATTAGAATCTCTACCTTTCTTTAACTTAGGGAAACCTAAACAAAGTCCATAGAGATATCTAACCAAGGTTCAGTAGGCACAAGCAATGGTGTATACAGTCCATGCGGTTGTACTCTAGATTTTGCCTTTTTATAAGTAATGCACTGTTCACAGATTCGTTGCACATCCTTATTCATCTTTTTCCAGTAGAAATGCTCATGCAATACCTTGAGATAGTTCAAGGTAGCTCCACTTAACTTCTCACTGAATACGCAATAGGTCTATGATCCTACATCAAAACAACACTTATTCTTATTACAAATGCATCACATTCTATTTCAAATGCTTTCATAATAAAGTCAAGTAGAGCCAAAATAGGTGCAGAGCAATTTCTCTTAAAAAGAATAAAAGTCAATTCTTGTTCCTCTCCCCATTTAAACACAAATGACTTTTTAAGAACTTCATTCAAGGGTGCAGTTATTGTACCGAAATCTTTCACAAAACGCCTATAAAAACTAGCTAACTCATGAAAGCTTCTTAGCTCACTTACCGATTTAGGTGCAGGCCAATCTCGAAAGGCCTTAACCTTCTCATCATCCATCTCAATACCCTGTGCAGTTACAACATAGCCAAGCAACATAATTTTCTCCATGAAAAGTTACACTTTTTAAGATAAGCATATAATTTCTTACTACGTAAGACATTAAATACATTATACAAATGATCAAGATGCTTAGTTAAGTTCTTGCTATAGATTAGAATTTCATCAAAATACACAACCACAAACTTACTTATGAATGCACGCAGCCATATGATTCATTAAAAGCATAAACATACTAGGTGCATTTGTAAGTCTAAACGGCATTACTAATCATTCATACAAACCATACTTCATCTTATGTTGTTTTCCACTCATCATCTTCTTTCATCCTAATCTGATGGTACCCACTTTTTAAGCCTTAGAGAAAATACAAGATCCATGTAATTCATTTAGCATGTCATCAAAGCCTAGGAATGAAATATACTTTACCATTATGTTGTTGATGGCTCAGTAATCAACACAAATCCTCCATGTTCCATCCTTCTTAGGCATAAGTAGAACAAATACAACACACAGGGCTTATACTCTCACTAATGTACTCCATTTCCATAAGCTCATCAACTATTTTTTTATAAGGTAAGTATATTAACTAAAAAATAGCAAATACAAAAAAGGGATATAAACTTACAGGGGGCATCGGCGGACAAACCTGCTTACCCTAAACCATACAGAAACAACATAAAAAACCAGATAGATTCTAGTAACAACTAGGCATAAATGTCATCAAAACCTAAAGAGCCAAGAAACAAATCAAATAGGATTGAAAATATCATTAAAAAATCCCCAAGCAATATGAAGTCTTCTGATAGAAGATGAAGAATCCATACTATGAAAAGAATTAACTTTTGAAACAATACAACTAACAATATCTCTAAACGTCATCAAACTAGTACGGGGATTATCACCATGGAATTAGAATTCCTTTCCCTCCAAGTGTAACAAACAAGAGAAGATAACATCAATCTCATAAGCACCTAATTAAGAGAGAAATCACCACTTAAATCCAAAAGCCAATAGATGGTGTTAATCCAAGAACAATGGCAAAATGGAATGAAACATGTGGAGCATAAATCAACACAAATGCAATGAGAGAATGGGCAATCAAAGAATAGGTGATCAACATCTTCTCTATCTCCCCCACATAAATGGCATTAGATAGTTTGAATGATACCATAACACCTTAGCTTTTTTTTAGTAGCGAGAGCATCACTAATAGCAATCCGCAAGATAAATGAAAATCGTGGAATAGCTTGTTTATGCGAAACAAGTTTCCATCACTCAACTTTGTCTCGAATAGGACGAATAGAGTTCCAAGTGCAAGATGATGCGAACCTCGTGATCACGTGGTCATGCAACCCACATGCAAAGACACCAATTCCCGAAAAGTCAAGTAAATCAGGTTTGATAGGAGTGTGACACAAAGATAACTTGTACCTAAGCACCAGCACTATTGGAAACGGAGATCCCCACCCAACGAATATTGATTCGCAAACAAGAAGTATAAGGATTACACCACGAAGACGGTTGTTCTTCGATAAGTTATTTTCAGTTCTTTAGAGAATCATGGAAGGGAGATTATCTCACCAACACACACACACACACACAAAGTGCGGCAAATAAGAACTTTTATTAATCTGAATTGTCTAACTTACATGTCTGGTTCTGCCTTTATTTATACTGACTCTAGACTTAAATAAACCCTAATGGACCCCCTTAGGTGGACTTATATGAAGCCCACTTACAATTGACCCAAATAAGTAATAATAACCCAAAGACTAAGAAGAAAATAATAAAGATATGAAAATTACCATCCTAAATATGCTAGAATCAGATTTGTCACCATTAAAAAGTTCCAAATATACTAGGACATTTGATATAAAGGTAGAATTTATTCTCAAGTCTTCTTTCCTTTTTGTAGCTAGGATGAATAAGGAATCCTTGTAAGGAAAGAATTCTGAACATTTATGAATCCTTGCCACACATGTAAACTATGTTGCAGCCCATTAAAAATCTTTAGAGAATTAGGAGATTCCCAAAATAAGCTGCTACATCCTTTTAGGAAAAGAATCCTAGCTAAATAGGAAGTACACAAGTCAAAAAGAAGTAAATAACAAAATTCATTCAGCCTCTGTTGACCCGTATTTTGATGCCTTTCCGAACTCCAATTGACCTGAAATTTTAAACCAAGGTAGGAGAACATGTCAGGAGACTCCACGTAAAATTTTAACTCAATCCAACAGTCAGATTGAGAATTATGACTATTTCAGTAAAATTGGATAGGTGCACTTTTTACGTCAAAATCCGAATCCGAAGGGATTATGGGAAGAGAATTAGGGGCCAATTCGGCCAAAGGGAAAATTTTCATTGGGTGGGGGTTTCTGTTTCCAATAGTGCTGGTGCCTAGGTACAAGTTATCTTTGTGTCACACACCTATCAAACCTGATTTACTTGGCTTTCCGGGAATTGGTGTCTTTGCGTGTGGGTTCCGTGACCACGTGATCATAAGGTTTGCATCATTTGGTATCAGAGCTTGGCTCCATTAATCAGGTTATATGCTTCTGAAATTTTTGTTTCTTGTTGATTCCGCAAAAAAATTCCTTAGTATCCAATTTCTTCTTCTCCTTGAATTTGCGGCATACAAAAAAAATTTGTTATTTCATTCTCTTATTGTTCAAAATATATCAATACCATAAAAAAAAAAGAGAAAAGAGAAAAGCAAAAAAAAAATCCGTTCAAAAAGACGTTTATTGGATTCTGTTGCAGAAAATTAAACAAGAGAAATTGGATCAAATCAACTCAGAATTAGGTAAAATTTTATACTCTGATTACTGGGATCCTAATAACACCACATATCCAATTTGGGGTCAATTGGATATCGTTTGCTTTGGGTTTCAAATTCAGGTCTAACTAAGTCTGATTCATAACGGTTTTGCGTCAGTATATGAAACCTTATCGTAAATTTCTCAAAATTTATATTCTGTGTATCTGGGTTGATATAACACTATATCAGAAATTGTAACTCAATTGGACATCATTTATTTTAGGTTCCAGATTCGGACTTAACTCGTCATAAATGAGTCTGTTTTGCATCAACTTTTGAAATTCGCTTGCTTTCTGTTGTTTTCGTTTCTTGCAGTTTATTTTCATCATATCCAACATATTTGGGTGTTGTTTCATCATTTTGCATATTTTTTGTTTCTGTTTTTATTCGAGTCTTCAGTTTCATTCATATTTCGGATAGACTCGCTTGCTACTCGTGAGACTATCATCGCAGTTTTGTTTTGCTTGTTTTCTAGTTTTTATTGCTTCTTGAGTCATATATATTTGGATTGCGCTGCCAAGTTGGTTTTTTTTGTGAGGAGGACGTAGCCTTAGGTGCTGATCACGGCGAGGCAGTTGCGCCAACGTGTGATGTTGCCTCTTCTAGCGTGGTTTCACATCGGAGAGACGATGTGCCTTCACAATGGGGTTAATTAACCCGCAAGTACCAGGCATAATGGAAGTATAAGACCGAAACTTTTGGCCCAAGCCCAAGCCAACCCAAAGCCAACCTAAGTTAACCTGGGTATATAAGGAAAAGTTGCAAGAGAATTACTGTTCTCTCTTCTAAGTCTTATGGTTGTCGTGACCCTCTCCTCATCAAACTAAGAATTTCAGTTTTTGATCTTGAGTTTTGAGTTTAAGAAAAGTAGAAATAACAAGTAAGTGATTCTCTATGTTACTTCTAATTATGATTTGTTTATGGAATGATTAAAAAAAAAAACAAAGAGAGATTAGGTTTTATAAGGATTAGAAGTTTATGTTGTTAAGATTAAATTATGATTATTAAGGGTTTAATGTTAGGTGATTAATTAGTATGTTGTTAGAAATAAGAATTTGTGAGTTGATTTGTTTAAATTATTTTTTATGGGTTAAGAAATTCATTTTAAGCTTGCTGGAAAATTTGGACAGAATGGTTTTGAGGTTGAAGGTGACCAAATTTTATTTTGGTCATTGATTTATGAAAATTTCAGTTTAGTCCCTAAAATTTGGAAAACTTACAATTTGACATTTTGAGATTCTGGACAGTGTTATTATGAGGTTTAGGATGATGAATCCCAGTTTGATAATTGATTTGGAATATTTTCAGTTTGGTCCCTCAATTTTGGGAATTTACATTTTAGTCCCTAAACTTTATAAAAAAATACAGTTCGGTCCTTGCTTCGTTCTAGATAGAATTCAGGATGGTTTATGGGTGAAATTTTAGTATGGTTATGTATTTACAATTTGGTCCAGTTTTGGTAAAATTACGTTTTGGTCCCTATTTTGGATAATTGTTGTTTTAGTCCCTAAACCTAGGAGACTAAACCTGATTTTATTTTATGCATTGGAATCTTTTATTTGTGTTGCTTTGAGTTGCTTTTTAAGTATATTTCGTATATTTATTATAGGTTCTCCTAACAATCCTCAATAGGTTTTTCGGGTCTTTCATCTGATATTCCTTTTAGTTCTATATTTTCCGGGTGAGTGGGATAATCTTTAATATGCATATATTATAAATAAATATGTATGTTGATTATACAATGAGTACAACTAGTTAATTTCTTGAATATTTATATATGTTGCTTTGTTTTTCAAGTACTAATTTATTCTTGAATTTGTACTCGCAATCTGTCGAACTAAATTCTATTTAATATGATATACGTTTCTTTGATGATTCTGTAAATATCTATTATGCCTTAATACAGGACTTGTCAGTAACTCCATGTTAACGGAGAGTAGTTAGCCTATGTGCACATAGTCTTCTGTATACCTAGCTGGTGAGAGAGGCATCAGCCAGTGGTCACCTTCGGGTGTTATCTGGTCACCTTTGGGTGTCATCTGATCTCTGACATGTATTCCATTACTTTATGATAATATGTATATGTATATGTATATCAAGATAAATCGTCTTACAAACTATTAAATGTTATTCCCTCACTGAGTTGGTTGAACTCACCCCTCATTCTTAATATTATTTCAGGTTCTTAGTTTCTGTTAGCATGTGGACTTGTTGAGTGTTCCTGCTTCTTCAATGTTGGGTGCGGGTTTCTGTTTCCAATAGTGGTAGCGCATAGGTATAAGTTATCTTTGTGTCACACTCCTATCAAACCTGATTTACTTAACTTTCCGAGAACGCCCCATCAACTTACCCCCATATGCTTCACGTACAAGCAATTCACTCATAGAACTTAATGAAACACACACACAATTCTCTTTAAACTTAATAAAGATGCTGCAATAACACTAAAGTCCTTCATTATACCTTCTATAAAAGTTAGCTATGTGCGGCAAACAAGAAGTTTTATTAATCTGAATTGTCTAACCTTACATGTTTGGTTATGCCCTTATTTATAGTGACTCCGAACTAAAATAAACCCTAATGTGCCACTTATGTGGACTTATATGATACCCACTTACAATTAAACCCAAATAATATAAATAAACCCAAAACTAAGAAGAAAGTAACAACAACAATAATAAATCCGAAATTAATATCTTAAATATGATAGGATCAGATTTGTTGTCATTTAGAAGTCCCATATAAGCTAGGAGAATCAAATCTGAAGGTAGAATTAATTCTTAAATCTTATTTCCTTGTTGTAGCTAGGATGAATAAGGAATCCTTGCAAGAAAAGGATTCTGAAGCATTTATGAATCCTTGCCACACTTGGAAACTATGATGCAGCCCATTAAAGATCTTTATAGAACTAGGAAATTCCCAAAACAAGCTGCCACATCCTTTTAGGAAAAGAATCCTAGCCAAATAGGAAGTTCACAGGTCAAAAGGAAGTAAATAACAAAATTCGTAAAGCTTCTATTGACCAGTATTGCGATGCCTTCCCGAATCCAACGGTCGGATTGAGAATTATGACTGTTGCCGTAAAACTAGATGGTTGCACATTTTACATCAAAATCCAAATTTGACCTTGCCTAGATCGTATCACTATTTTTATTTATGGTTGATAGGTTTTCTAAAATGATGCATTTCATTGCATGCCATAAAATAAATGATGAATGTTATATCGCAGACTTGTTTTTTAGAGAGATTGTACATTTGCATGGCATTCTTAGGAGCAGCTACTTTTGGAAGTCTTTTTAGGGAAAGTTGGGAACTAAATTTTTATTTTTGACAACTTGTCACCATAAACAACTGGACAAACTGAGGTAATGAATAGAACTTTATCCCTAATTTTGCGTGTTGTTGTTCTAAAGAATTTGAAAAGTTGGGAAGTATGTTTTTCTTTTGTTGAGTTTGCTTATAATAGAATTTTGCATTCGATCACTAGCTTTTCTCCTTTTGAAATTGTACTAACTCCTATGGATTTAATTCCTTTACCTTTTGAAGAAAGGGTAAGTTTAGATGGTGAAAAGAAAGCAAAGATAGAGAGACAACTCCATGAGGGAGTTCAGTTGCAAATAGAGAAAACGAACAAACTGTACTCTTCTAAAGCAAATAAGGAGAATATGATAGGATCAAATTTGTTGCTCTTTAGAAGTCTTGATGTGCATCATGGGAATTATAATCCATATCATAAAGTTAAATCTAACATACAAGAGGATTCAGATGGTCCAATGACAAGAGCGAAAGCGAAACAACTACAAAGGGCCTTGCCGAGTCAAATTGGAATGATTGAAGCTGCGTCAAAGTTAAAAATTATCAATCAATTTGAAATTGGTTCAAGGGTGCTTATTTGCCTACAATTGGAACTTAGAGATGGAAAAGGCCCTTAATGGTTCTTTTGATGCTAGGCTACTTGAATTTGGGTTGATACGCAAATAAGTGAAGGAATTGATGCTGTTTATGGTCAGAAAAGCAAATGAATTGGAACCCGAATTTGAAGTCATCCATTGCATGTGAAAAAACAAGACTAATCTAGGTGGATTTCAAGTTCAGAACGTGTTCTTTCTAGATTGTCTAGCCATGATTGCATTGGACTTTTTTGTAAGAAGACATGGTTGTTTTAAATTTGGTCTGTTTATGTTAGAAAGGTCAAAAAATATGTGTTAGTTAATTTGTCTAGGTTAGTTTGTCAAAGTCTGTTTTTTAGGTTTGACTTCTGCCATGTTGAATTTTTCATAACTTCGGAGGGATGTTCTGATTATAAATATAGTATCAGAATATGTAATAAAGGACTTTAGGCCAAGATTTGAAACTTAATTCACATAATTAAGAGTTGTTGTTCAAAATTGATTTTGTGAAGAACCCTACCTGACTTATCACTCTTTAATCACAAAGAGTGTGGCGTCAAAATCCTAGATTAATCTGTGGCGTCCAGATCGACTTATCAAAGTATCATTCTAGTCTATCCCCCATCTTATTTACCTTGAAATCACTATAATCCAGCCTAAACACCAAAAGAAAAAACAACACAACCAGACCCATCCTTCATCCATTTTTGTCAGATTCATTGTTGCCGATTTTCGAATCATTCACGGCACATCAAGTCTCATATAAGCTAGGAGGATCAAATATCTTGCCTCCTCTTTAGTTTTCTTGTTTGCAAAGTATTCTTAGCTGTCTTGGAAACTTATTTAATGATAGATTCCTACCGTAATAAGAATAGAATAATTGTTTCCATACACTATAAGGATTCCTCCACATTAATATGGAGTCCATACCAAACATGGAAATTATGTTGTTGCCCATTATATATTCTTGCAAGACTAGAACATTTATAAAACTAGGTGTTACATCCTTGTAAAAAAAGAATCATAACCAAATAGGAAGTCCACAAGTCAAAAAAAAGTAAATAATAAACCTCTGTTAACTACTATTGCGATGCCTTCCCGAGCTTTGATTGACCTGTAATTTTAACCCAAGGTAGGAAAACATGTCAGGAGACAACATGTACAATTTCAACCCCATCCAACAATCGGATTAAGAATTATGACTATTGACGTTAAACTAGATGGTTGCGCATTTTACGTCAGAATCTGAATGTGATTGCTTTTCGTTGCCTGGTTCGTATCATTCCCCCTCTCTTTAAGATGAATCGTCCTCGAATCATTAATAGGGATAAGAAACAAAGGTGTAGCCTCGTTTTGAAGTTCTTTTATTGCCAACAACTTTGGATGAAGGTAGCAGCCCTTCTCTTTTGTCTATAATCATTGTGGCGTTTTTGTTCCTCTCTTTCTGAAGCTTGCTGGGCATTAACTAATGCCGTTAATACATCAAGCTCTTGCTGCATCTCCCCTAGAATACGGGATAGATCTTGGTTTCTTTTTTGAGAACACATTTCTTTATTTCCCTCCCTTTGATACCACCTCTACTTTTGAATCCTCCTTTTTTTTTTTGCCATAATACCTTGTCAAAATACACATAATCCCTATTGTAATACTCTCTTTGCATTTATTTTTTTGATATCAGAACCTAAAATGAAAGCTAATGACAGTAAAGAAAGTAAGAAGACACTGAATGATGCAAACCTCGTGATCACATGGTCACGTAACCCACACACAAAGACATCAATTCCTAGAAAGCCAAGCAAATCAGGTTTGATAGGAGTGTGACACAACGATAATTTGTACTTAGGCTCCAACACTATTAGAAACGGAAATCCCCACCCAACGAATATTGATTTGCGAATGAGAAGTATAAGGATGACACCACGAAGACAGTTGTTCTTTGATAAGTCGTTTTTCAGTTCTTTAGAGAACCATGGAAGAGAGATTATCACACACACACACACAAAGTGCGGCAAACAAAAAGTTTTATTAATTTGAATTGTCTAGCCTTACATGTCTGCTTATGCCCTTATTTATAGTGACTCCAAACTAAAATAAATGCTAATGGACTCCTAAACTAAGAAGAAAATAATAATAACAATAATAAATCCGAAATTAATATCTTAAATATGCTAGAATCAGATTTGTCACTATTAAGAAGTTCCAAATAGACTAGGAAATCTGATCTGAAGGTAGAATTTATTCTGATGTCTTCTTTCCTTTTTGTAGCTAGGATGAATAAGGAATTATTGTAAGAAAAGGATTCTGAAACATTTATGAATCCTTACCACACATGGAAACTATGTTGCAGCCCACTTACAATTGACCCAAATAAGTAATAATAACCCAAATACTAAGAAGAAAATAATAAAAATTCAAAAATCACTATCCTAAATATGCTAAAATCAGATTTTTTTTCACCATTTATGAATCCTTGCCACACTTGGAACTATGTTGCAGCCTATTAAAGATCTTTGTAGAACTAGGAGATTCCCAAATAACCTGCCACATCCTTTTAGGAAAAGAATCCTAACCAAATAGGAAGTCCACAAGTCAAAAGAAAGTAAATAACAAAATTCGTACAGCTCTGTTGACCCGTATTGCGATGCAATTCCAAACATCAATTGATCTGAAATTTGAACCCAAGGTAGAACAACATGTCAAGAGACTCCATGTAAATTTTCAACCCGATCCAATGGTATGATTGAGAATTATAATTGTTGCCGTAAAACTAGACAGTTGCACATTTTACTTCAAAATCCGAATTTGACCTTTCCTGGATTGTATCAAATTTGTTATGTAACTATAACAAATTTACTATCCATGCTCATTAGTAAGAGAAACAAATAAATTTAATTGTTGCATAGCATCCTAAGATTAATTGATAACTTTAAGAGCAATACTTTTTTTCTTTAGATTTTATGTTAATTATTGATCAATATACTTTCAAAAACAAAATAAAAATTATAAAAAAAATTCCTTTGATTTTAGATGTTAGTTATTGATCTATTTTAAAAAATGAAATCAAAATTATATAAAAAATTGTTAAATCTAATAACCGATAACTTTATAATTTCCATCCACGTGTTTGTAATTAATAAGCTAAACATTGAAAATACAAATTACTTATGATGCAAACCTAGGGATCTCGTGGGTATGCAATCCATAATTAAGATTGGAATCTGCTCCTGAAAAGTAAAAATAGGTCTGATAGGAATGTGAGACAATGAAAACCTGCCCCAAGGCACCACCAATATTAGAATGAAGTTGAATGACACCATGAAGCCAATTAATCTTCGATAAATCTAATTTAGTTCGTTCAAGAACTAAAGAATGCAATATTCAGTTCGTGATGTCATCCTTATACTTCTCGTTCATGAATCAATATTTGTTGGTTGGGGGTTTCCGTTTTCAATAGTGCTGGTGCCTAGGTACAAGTTATCTTTGTGTCACACTCTTATCAAACCTGATTTACTTGGCTTTCCGGGAATTTGGTGTCTATGCATGTGGGTTGCTTGACCGCGTGTTTAAGAGGTTCACATCAAAATAACTCTTGGTCGAGATCCAACTTCCTAGATACTCTGAAATTGCTTAGCCAACTTTTAAAGTCCTTTAGATGCTAGGAAATCTGGTATGAATAGAAATTTAATTGTCGAAGTCTTCTTTCCTTGTTGGACTAGGATTCCCCTTAAAAACATGGAAAATATTTTTAGAAATTAATTTTCCATGTAGCCGCTTATCACTTTCTTTCCTCGACTAGAGGAATCAAATCTTTAGCATTAAATAATCCTTCAAAGTCTAGGATCCAGATCTAACAACCCCTTTTAGTTTCCTTGCATGACTAGGAAACTTCCTTCTTTGTTGCTAAATATTCTCCTAAATAATAGGGACAATAATAAACGAGTTTTCCTTTCAATTTTAGCATAATATTTTGTTGATCCTTGAAAGAAAAGATCCCAACTTCTTAATTAGCCCAACTTTGAACTCCATGTGGCCCAAACCCACACTCTAAATATAACTTAAATATGACCTGATACAAGCTCCCAGCAATCTTACTTGCTGCCCAAATTAGACCCATATGATTCACAAACCAAGGTTGGATAAAACTATCCCATGCCAAAAAGCCATTGTGGCCGAATGAAACATAAGCATGGGGTTCCTTTCCAGTATGATCCTAAAACTAGGATGCCTAAACGAGTTAATTTGATGAAATTGAAATGTGTGGACTATAGATTTGGTCTGGGTTATAAGTTTAAGAGAGAGTACTATAAGTGGGTTGCTAGTCGTAAAAGGGAAGCGAGGATGGCGAAGATTGAAGGACGAGAGTTAGGAAAGGAAGGTCTTACCATCCTGCCACTTTCAATGACCTTTCCAGGGTATCTAGTGATTAGATCTGGCATGGAAGCCCTCCATATTAGTGCTTTGGAATGTCAAGATAAAAAACAAAATGAGGAAGTGAAGGTTAAAGCAAAAGATGAGATGTTGTCGCAGCTGTCTATGAACACCATCGACGAAGTCCTTGCAAAAAGCCTTTGTGAAGAATCTAGTTAAGGGAGAGGTATATCAGAATTGGATGATGGAGTTTGCTCCTATTATGTGATCAAAAAGTAATTGTTCTCTTTGGTTGTCTTGTTGTGTTGTGTTGTTTCTACCTGTTTTTAGTGTAAATGGCAATTTTGGCTTATAATGCCACAAGATTTTCTTTGTCAAATGAGCCTTTTTTACTTTAATGAGATCGTGTATTTTCTTGTGTCCAAAATGTGTCTTTATTTTCTTTTATCTTCTATGCACATAACACAATTACACAAGCACACCTTACACTTTCAAGAACCTTGAAAGTTCTATCAATTCATGAACTCGTTGCATTAAGAATAATTAGCCAAACTTTGATAATGAAATTGCATTGTGGGTGATGAAAACCGGGAAGAGGAATAAAAGAGTTTACTAGGTTTGTGGAAAATTCTGAGAAAACCTGTAAACGCGTTAGTGAAGAGGTAGAAGTTATACATTTGCGTATTGAACAAGAAAAGAAAGAACTGAAGATTAGTACCCTTATTATGGTCGAGGAAAGAGATGGCCTAATCTTTCTGTTACATGAATATGTGAATGTCTTTGGGTTGGACTTATTTAGATATGCTTGGTTTAGACACCGACATAGTGGTACAAAGATTCCTTTAGTGGAAGAAAGTAAGTCGGTCCAACAGAAGACCAGGCAAATGTATATGTTACTTGAGGTGAAGGTAGAAATACAAAAATAGTGGGATAAGGATTCCTAGATGTTGTCTATTATCCTTAATGGATGGATAATGTAGTTGTAGTTCCTAAGAAGGATGGCAGGATCAAGGTGTGTTTGGATTACAAAGTGATGTAAACCTCGTAATTGCGAGATCATGCAACCCACAATCAAAATTGAGATCTGATCCTGGAAAGTCGAAAGAGATTTGATAGGAGTATGACACAATGAAAACCTGCCTCAAGGCACACTATTGGAATGAAGTCGAATGACGTCATGAAGCTAGTTAATCTTCGATAAGTCAAAATTATTCATTCAAGAACCAAAGAATGTAAGAAGCTCTGTTAATGTTTGTAGTATCACCCTTGTTAGTAAACTTAATTTGTGTACTGTTAAGCATGCTAAACCATATAGATTGCAATGCCTATATGATAGTGGTGAAGTGAAAGTCACTAAACAAGTTGTGGTTCCATTTTCGATAGGGAAGTATGTTGATGAAGTTCGTAATTCGTTTAGATCATGAGTCCTTGAAGCATCTGAAATGATAAGGTAAGTTGAATAGAAGACATGCAAAATGGGTTGAATTTATAGAAACATTTCCTTACAAAATCAAGTATAAGCAAAGCAAAGAGAACATAGTAGCTGATGCACTTTCACACGGGTATGTTCTTCTAAACACCATGAATACTAGATTGCTAAGCTTTGAATATATGAAGGAATTGTATGTTAATGATTCTGACCTTGCCAAGATTTATAATGCATGTGAACATTTAGCTTTTGATAAGTTTTATTTAATGGAGGATTGTTAAAAGAGTATTGTGTTCCTACTAGTTCTTTGCGTGAATTGTTTGTTCGTGAAGCATTTACGAGTGATTTAAAGAGTCACTTTGGGGTTGCAAAAACTTTGGATGTATTGCATGAGCATTTCTATTGGTCAAAGATGAAAAGGGATGTTCAACGAATTTGAGAACAGTGCATTGCTTGTGCCTACTGAACCTTGGGTAGATATCTCTATGGACTTTGATGTAGGTTTGCCTAGGTCTAAAAAAGATAGAGACTCTATTTTTGTTGTGGTTGATAGGTTTTCTAAGATGATGCATTTCATTATATGTCATAAGACATACCGCACATGTGCGAAAGACGAGTAGGGCCGAAGGAGTCGCCACCTAGTTGTTTGATTCAGGATCGCCAGGAAACCCAAGTATACTAGTTTTATCAAATTTGAGGGTAAATCATTGTGGCTAGGAAAGGTGTTATCACCCCTAGTGCACCCCGCCTGAGGTAAATTGCTTTGTGTGGTTTGATGTGGTTTAGGGGGTTTAAGATTGAGATTTACTCGTATGAATAAATTTGGTGTTAAGAATTTATTATGAACTGGAGTACCCAAAACAATTCTTAGGAAAAAGGTTCTTTGTAATTTATGTATTACGTTGAAAAATACTCTTAATTAAAATTGATAAATATTTAGAATAACTCTGAGAAGTTTCTAGTCAACTCCTGATATTTCAAATACCAACCTCACTTGTGGGTCCAGCGGTCTATACCAGGATTTTTAACCTTTAATTCTCATGAATTAAAAAAATGGTGATTTATTGAAATATTGCTTATAGATTTAATAAATTGATTATTAAATCCTAAAATGCATTTCAAAACACATATTTGTTTTTTTTTTTGTTTTCGTATGAAAATGAAGTGATTCTAGTGACATTAAAAAGCTAACATCCATACTTTCTAGATAGCTAATGCAAGAAAATAAAATAAGGAAGAGCATGGAAATCATAGTCTTCAAAGTCAAATATGATAATCTGCTAGTGTTGACCTTCGACCATTCTGATTTGAATATCTGGAGCTACGTAAGTCAAATTGCTGCAAACTCAATTTTTTTGGATTTTTTACTCAAATACCTATCAATGCTCAAAATTTCAGCCAAAAAAGATGTCATATGAGGGAGATATGAGTTTTCAAAGATGACAACTGAATTCTGCCAACAAACAGGTTTCGTGAAGAAACGAGTCCAAATTATGTTCCGAAGCATCTAAAACAACATCCAAGTTTTTATTTCAGCAATTTAGCTCATCTAAGTCAAAACTTGAAGATTTCATGCAAGGCTATTTCTATTTTTTTAGGAAAATAGTTATTGAAGTACTTAAATGTAAATTATCTACTTAAGGGAGGACTATTTTGTAAAGTAGAGACTAGGGTTTCCTAGGATATAAAAAGAATAAGAGAAGAAAAGGGAGGCAGCCAGCCAAGAAGAGAAAAATGCCCTCTTTCTCTATGAAACCCGAAATCATGCATTCCTCCTTTTTGATTAGTTGTTCAACAAACATGCAAGGCTAAACTCTTTTTCTTGGTTGGAAGAACATGTAAACCTTCAAATTTCAAGAAGCGTGAGATAACTTATTTTTACAATGATTGTTTATTTTAATTGCTAGAGCGGACTCTAAGCTATTATTGTAGACAATCTATTGCTAAGTTTGATATCAAAACCGGAGTTGTGGTATATGAACTTGTGAAGCAACTGAGTTTAATAATTGTGGCGGATCTACGTTATTAATCTTAGGGAGAACATTCAATCAAATCAAACATAGACTACAGACAGTTATGTTTTCTTGAGTAATCAATTTATCTAGTTCTTAAGACTGCAATTGAATTAAATTACTAGTGCGGACACTGTAGTTGTTTGATGGTTAGGGTTAGTTATACGTGTGATCCGTTAACTAATCAATGTTAAGAAGAGATAACTATTCAGAATATAAATTGATGTCTCATTTCTAGGATCAATTCTGATTTCTGTAGGTGGACGTTTACTTATGACCAAGGTTTGTTCTCTCGGTAATTTTCTTATTTTATTTAATTTTGCTTGATGGTTTTCTGTTTTCTTTTGCTTTAGCCTCCTAGATAATGTCCAAACCCCCTTCAAATTGCATATCATCTAGCATAAAAATCTTACTTGAACCTTCCTTGTGGGATCAACCCCTTGCTTACTCTATACTATCTTGTGTGTTGTGTTTTAAACTAGGGTAATTAATTTGTGTGACCGCGACATCGCAACATGGACGTTGGACACACTGCGTAAACATGTTTAGGATGGATGCGACGACATTTCAAAGTCTTTGCTTTCAACTTGAAAACCAATATAGGTTCAAAGCATCTAGAAGAATGTGTGTTTTTGAAAAAGTGGGAATGTTTCTTTATACAATAGCATTGGGTGCTTCCAACAGGAAAGTTCAAGAGAGTTTAATATTCAGTAGAAACTAATAGTAGGTACTTTAATGAAGTTCTTAAATCAATTTGTTCGCTCGTTACAGATTTAATACAACTTATAGATCTCGAGTTTGTAAGCACACCGCGTGAAATTCTGAATAATCTAAGGTATATGCCTCATTTCAAGGTAATGATATTATTGGTATTTACTGGTGATGCTTTGAATTAAATAACTTTGTAAAATTTATTTTATAGTCAGCTAACATTGATGCTGGTTGCTGGTTTCTCTTATGTTAATTGTGTAGGAGTTATCGATTGTACACATGTGCACTCATGTGTTTCTTCAGAAAATTAAATTCCATTTATCGAAAGAAAAGGTGTGCGAACTCAAAATATTATCGCTTCATGTAGTCTTGACTTGTAATTCATATTTGTTTAGGTTGGTGGGAAGGTAATGCACACGATATATGAATTTTTCTCGAGGCAATTGACAATCCACATAAAAAATTCCCTAAGCCACTAGAAGGTAGTAACATGTGTGTGTGTGTGTTAATGTTAATTTTCTTTTCACAATTTTCATTTTTATCTCATTATATGTTTTTCCAAGGAAATACTACTTGGTTGATTCATGATATCCTAATGAATATAGATTTTTAGATCCATATAGAAGTCGCGAGATATCATTTGCAAGAATTTCAAGGCAAGGACAACTACAAATTCGTGAAGAAATTTTCAATCGTGTCCACTCTTCATTACATTGTGTGATAGAATGTACATTTGGAATTTGGAAAAAAAGATGGCGTATCTTACAAAATATGTCATCGTTTAATTACAAGGCGCAAGTTCAAATTGTTGTTGCATCCATGGGAACTCATAATTACATTAGAAGAACTTCATTGCAAGATGTGACATTTATGGAGTTTGATCGTCATCTTGATTATGTTCCCGATGATTTTTTAACTGATATGACTCCACATTCACAAGTCTAAAGAAACCACAGGCCTTCACGTATGGATTACGTACGTGAAGTGATTGCAGCAAGTTTAATAACACAATTATAAAATATTGCTCTACTATGTTTAGGTCTCATTTACAATGTTTTTATTGGTTGTAAAATTAATTTTTATGTAATTGGAAATTAAGATTATGAATAAAGTCCTTTTAGGTAATTATACCATAATATGAAATTGAATCACTATTTTTTACCAAACACTTTTGACATGCTTTTCATGATTATGAAGTTCAACCACACTTGAAACCAAACATATATTTCAACCTCACCAACCACAATAAAACGTGCTTTTTAAAAAATTGTTTTTATTACACCTTAACCACAAAAGCTACCACAATAACAAACGCCCTCTTGAGTCCTTTAATTGACTTCTAAAAGTTGATTTTTCTTACGATTAAACCCTCAATTAAATAATTAAACCTTTGAAAATTCCAATTAGGTCTTTAAACATCAAAAATAAACATTTTTACTAATTGTCTTTATCAATTAAAACCTTGGATTGCTATTTCAGCCTATCAACTGCACTTGGCATTCGGTCTTCCATCATTAAGCTCGGGCATTCCTTTTTAGGCTTGGTTCAGGTGTATTTAGTTTTATTTATTTATTTATTTATTTATTTATAATAAAATGGATAGCAACAAATGCCCCCTCTTTATAAGTTTTTCTTGGGTTACTTTCAGTTTGGTTTTTGAAAGGTAGGTGGGCCGGCTTACTAGAAAGAGTTGGGAAAGCTGATATTAGGTATTTTGGGAGGCTAGGCTTGGTAGCTTTGGTTGTGATAACTATGGGCTTGGAAATCCTTCTTACCCCTTATACCCTTTTATATTGTTTACTTCGGCATCCTTCCTTCTCCCAGCAAATCCTTTCTTCTCGATAGGTTTTGATATTCTGTCGGCTCTTACCCTTTACTCTATCCTTTCAGCTATAACAATGCCATCATAAAAATACTGAGCAGAGCTTCCAATCAGGTACTTATAGGATGGAGATTTGAAAGTGTTGGTGAACAAAGTCACCATTTATTTCTCCAACAAAGGCGAATGCACATGCAACACCTTGTTCTTCCATCTACGAGCATATTCCCTTATTGTCTTATTATTGCCTTTCTCTATTACTATCAAACTTGTTCGATCCGAAGCCATTTCAATATTAAATTTGTATTGCCTTAGGAAAGCATCCATGAGATCACTCCATTTTGCTTCTAAATTTTACGGGTCGATGGTAACTAGGGTTGCCAGTGGTGGTAGCAGAGTCCGTTGCTGACTGGATGTCCCTTCCCCTAACTAGGCTTGCCATGTTATTTTTGACGTCGTCCAATTTGTTTTTGGTAGTGAGCCCTTTCTATTTTCCATATTTTCGCAAAGCCTTGTATTGTAGATATTAGCAGAGGGACCTATATTTTGAATGCTTGTTGGGCATATTCAAAGATTCATGAATAAAAATGCACATAGATGCATCTTTGGATGTGGGTTGGAAAAATTTCTAGATTGATATATGGCCGCCATTTAGGCGAGATTTTTCAATACTTTTGTAACTGTTGATGGAAATTGGCCTGAGCCGATGCTTGATAAATTTATACTCATCAATACAATATGTTGTTCAAAATGTTAGGTTTAAGCCCTTTTCATTAATATTTAATAACTTTTACATTCATTCATCATTTAATAATACAAGGGGAAAGCAAAGCCTTTATTTCCGTTATCTTTAAGAAAAGCATGAGTCTCAGCTATACTTTGCTGATATTGATGAAGATCTCTCCCTACTTGCCGAGCATTGAGACGGATCCTTCTGGCATATATGGAAGCTCGTTCGATCTACTCGTCCGTATTGCTTATCTTTTCTAAGAGCAACGAGTTGCTTATGTTCAATTGATTGTTGTCGGTATCAATCATCTTATTGTGGTTGATGAAGATCAACCCAATACCAAGCTTAATCATGCCAAAGACCCATTGAAGGTGTCAAGTGGGCCAATTACAAGAGCCTTGCAAAGAAGTTTAAAGAGGCATTGAATGAGCTTGTTCAGAACATATTGAGCAAGATTGGTCTAAAGGAGCCAATTCATCTAATCCAAGTCTAAGAAGACCCAATTCATGTGGATCAAAGGGTTCCTAATCATCCAGCCTATAGAAGCAATCCTGAGGAGATGAAGGAGCTTCAAAGGCAAGTAAATGAGTTGATGATTAAGGGATACATTCGTGAAAGTATGAGCCCTTGTGTTGTACCAGTGTTACTTGTGCCAAAAAATGATGAAACTTGGAGGATGTGTGTTGGTTGTCGGACCATCAATAACATAACAATAAAGTATCGACATTGATGCCAACTTCGTGATCACGTGGTCATGCAATCCACAATCAAGATTGAGATTTGATCTAAAAGGCCGAAATAGGTTTGATAGGAGTGTGACATAATGGAAACCTGCCCTAAGACACCAACACTATTGAAATGAGTATAATGACGCCACGAAGCCAGTTAATCTTTGATAAGTCAGATTCAATTTGTTCAAGAACTAAAGAATGCAAGAATCAGTCTCACACGTTAAAAATAAAAAATTCAGAAGTAATATTCATCAGTAGCTGCTGAAATTTTGGTTACATAAGCTTAAACAGTTCTTGAAAAATTAACCATGATGGACCTCTTATGTGGACTTACATGAGGTCCACTCAAAACTGACCAAAAAACTCTAAACTGAAAATCCCATAACTTGATCCAAATAAGCCTGGATCGTAGCTGAAAACAAAGTATTAATTATGCCCAAACAAGCCTTGGGTAGCTAACAAAATAAAATAAAGCCCCTAATATTAAATTCATGTTCTGCCATGAGAAGACGACAAGGAAATAAAATATTACAGAACTGATTCAAGGCTTATTTATAGCCTTACATTCAGCCCATTAATCTTAGAAACAAAAGGAAAAGGTAACCACCCATGTTGTTTCCAAGTTGTAGTATGATTCTTTTGTTTCCTTTGCTATCCTCACCTCATGGCCCAAATAAGGTTGTATTGGACCCCTCTTTCACATGGATAAGATGTACTAGGGCCTCCTCTTGATACTCCAATGGACCTTTCAATTCTGACTTGGTCGAAACCTTCAAAACCAATACATTCAATGCCTTTGTCTTAGACCGAGTCATTGGACCATTTGAAACATGTAATGGGTCCTTGCTGGTGTTTCTAGGCTGGTCCACATCAGACATACTATCCCTAGGCTTAATGACATGTTGAATGAAATAAGGTGATGAATGGAAAATAACTTTTAAGACTTGTTTGTGTGAATGGTTAGTCATGCCAGCTGGGCTTACAAATACGCCTAGCACGTTTATGAGATTGATGAATCATGTTTTGCGTGCATTCATTGGTAAATTTATGGTTGTGTACTTTGATGAAAACTTGAATGAGCATCTTAATCTTTTATGCAGTGTGGTTAATGTATTACATGATGAGAAACCATATGCTAATGTTAGTAAGTGTACTTTTTGCATGGAGAAAATTCTCTTTCTTAGATATGTAGTAATTGCGCAGGGTATTAAGATGGATGAAGGGAAGGTTAAGGCCATCCAGGATTCGCCTACACCAAAGTCTGTCACTGAGGTGAGTTTTCATAGACTTGCTAACTTTTATAGAAGGTTTATGAAGGACTTTAGTGTTATTGCAGCACCTTTAATTGAAATTGTGAAAAAGTCTATTGGATTTAAATGGAATGATGAATAGGATAAAGGTTTTAATTTATTAAAGGAAAAACTTTGTTCAACACATGTTTTAGCTTTGCTAGACTTTACAAAAGCTTTTGAAGTTGAATGTGACGTTTAAGGTATAGATATAGGAGTTATGTTAATGCACGATAGAAGACCCATTGTATATTTTAAGGAGAAACTTAATAGGAAAACCTTTAATTACCCTACATATGACAAAGAGCTCTATGCCTTTGTAAGAACTTTAGAGACATGGCAGCATTACATGCGGCCCAAGAAGTTCGTGATACATTCAGATCATAAATCATTGAAGCATTTGAAAGGGCGAGGTAAGTTGAATAGGAGACATGTCAAATGAGTTGAATTTATTGAAACCTCTTCGTATAAGATCAAGTATAAGCAAGGTAAAGAAAACATTATGGTTGATGTGTACAATGCTTGTGAAACTTCGGCTTTTGGTAATTATATAAACTTAATGGTTTAAAGAGAATTTTGTGTGTGTTTCATTAAGTTCTATGAGTGAATTGCTTGTACATGAAGCATATGGGGGGTAGGTTGATGGGCGTTCTCGAAAAGTCAAGTAAATCAGGTTTGATAGAATGTGACACAAAGATAACTTGTACCTATGCACTACCACTATTGGAAACAGAACCCCACACCTTACATTGAAGAAGCAGGAGCACTCAACAAGTCCACGTGCTAAGTGAAACTAAAAACCGAAATAATATTAAGAATAAGGAGTGAGTTCAACCAACTTCGTTGAGGGAATAACATTTAATAGTTTGTAAGACGATTTATCTTGATATACATATACATATACATATACATATACATATTATCATAAAGTAGTGGAATACATGTCGAGATCGGTGACACCCAAAGGTGACCGGATGACACCGAAGGTGACCACCGTGGGATGATCGATCGCCATAAGTTGATGTCTCTCNCACCAGCTAGGTATACAGAATACTATGTGCACATAGGCTAACTACTCTCCGTTAACATGGAGTTACTGATAAGTGCTATATTAAGGCATAATAGATATTTACAGAATCATCAAAGAAATGTATATCATATCAAATAGAATTTAGTTCGATGATTGTGAGTGCAAATTCAAGAATAAATTAGTACTCGGAAAGTAAAGCAACATATATAAATATTCAAGAAATTAACTAGTTGTACTCATTGTATAATCAACATACATATTTATTTATAATATATGCATATTAAAGATTATCCCACTCACCCGGAAAATATAGAACTAAAAGGAATATCAGATGAAAGACCCGAAAAACCTATTGAGGATCGTTAGGAGAACCTACAATAAATATACGAAATATACTCAAAAGCAACACAAATAAAAGATTCCAATGCATAAAATAAAACCAGGTTTAGTCTCCTAGGTTTAAGGACTAAAACGACAATTATCCAAAACAAGGACCAAAACATAATTTTACCAAAACTAGACCAAACTGTAAATACATATAACCATAATGAAATTTCACCAATAAACCATCCTTAATTCTATCTAGAACGAACTAGGGATTGAACTGTATTTTTTATAAAGTTGAGGGACTAAAATGTAAATTCCCAAAATTAAGGGACCAAACTAAAAATATTCCAAATAAATTATCAAACTGGGATTCATCATCCTAAACCTCATGATAACACTGGCCAAAATCTCAAAATACATTTAGGGGTCAAATTGTAAATTTTCCAAAGCTTAGGGACTAAACTGAAATTTTCATAAATCAAGAACCAAAATAAAATTTGGTCATCTTCAACCTCAAGACCATTTTATCCAGATTTTCCAGCAAGGTTAAAATAAATTTCTTAACCCATAAAAATTAATTTAAACAAATCAACTCACAAATTCTTATTTCTAACAACATACTAATTAATCACCTAATATTAAACCTTTAATAATCATAATTTAATCTTAACAACATAAACTTCTAATCCTTATAAACCCTAATCTCTCTCTTCTTTTTTTTAATCATTCCATAAACAAATCATAATTAAAAGTAACATGAGAGATAATCTCTTACTTGTTATTTTCAGTTTTCTTAAACTCAAAACTCAAGATCAAAAACTAAAATTCTTAGTTTGATGAGGAGAGGGTCACGGCAACCACAAGACTTAGAAAAGAGAACAGTTCTCTTGCAACGTTTCCTTATATACCTTGGTTAACTTAGGTTGGGTTTGGACTTGGGCTAAAAGTTTGGATCTTACACTTCCATTATGCCTGGTACTTGCGGGTGAATTGACCCCGCCGTGAAGGCACACCATCTCTGTGCTATGAAACCACGCTAGAAGAGGCAGCATCACAAGTTGGCGCAACTGCCTCGCCATGATTAGCACCTAAGGATACGTCCTCCTCGCTGCTAGAAGAACTAGCTGCAACCGTCTGCTGACGAGGTGCTGTAGATTTCATTATACACATCTACATAAATATATACAAATAATTACATAATTAACTTCGTTTATTTAAAAAAAATTCGGCAGCACCTACCCTATACTAGAGACTACCCACAGTTTTCAAACCTGCAAATCTTTATAATAACCATAAACCAAATGACTCCATTGGAAAATCTTATATACAACCTAACATCTATAGAAAATCAACATCTATATATTTTCAACTAACATCTATAAAAATGCATAAATAACAATTAAAATTAATAGAAATAATAAAAAAACATAACAATAAATAATAGAATAAAATTGAGATAAAACAATAAAATTTAATTCTTCATTTCAAATTACCATGTCCATGAAAAATTCAACAATAACAATTAAAAGAGACTAAATTATCAAATAATTATTACAATACAAACAATAAAATAATTAAATTTTCATTCAACACATCTACAATTAATAGTGTGTTGATTTCAAGATTTTATCTACAAATAATACACAAAACAAAGAACGCCACAAAAATAATCATAATAAAAAAAAAAGCAAAAAAAATACAAAGATAAAGAAAGGAGAATTATACCTTTTAATATGTTGAGATAAGACAATGAAACAATAAAACTACAATGAAAAATGCAAACTGAGAAGAGAAGAGAAGAAATTAGGGGAGCCGTGAGAAAATGAACTGCGTAGGGGGGGTTGGTTTCATACTACAGTTTTACCGATGGATTTACCGACGGAACATAAAATAATATTTTTTTGACAGGTGGAATTAAATTCCGTCAGTATTTTTTGAAATTCGCAATTAAAATTTTGAAAATCCCTCCAAATTTTTCGAAGTCCGCCGGCAAATCCGTTAGTAACTGTGGGTCAGAGCACAGGCGCATTGGATTTTCCACGTCCCATTGGTGATTCCATCGGTAATTGTGTCGACCGACCAGGCAGTTTGACAATCACACACATTAGAATTTACGCCATCCGTCGGTGATGCCATCGATAATCACGTTGGTGTCCTGTGGCTATAATTTTTTTGCAACTCTCGGTAAAATATGGACGAGCACATGCCGTCGGTGAATGTGGCAAAATACTATATTTTTTTTGCAACTCACTGTGAAATATCAACGGGTACCATTCCATCGATATAGCTGTCGGTGAATGTGGCAAAATGTTGTAATTGTTTTGCAACTCTTTGTGAAATACCGACGGGTAACAATCTGTCGATGTTGTGTCAAGCTTTTGCATGTTTTTTTTTGTATTGCCTGTATACTCTTCCACAAAAGCTTAAATTGCAACTTTACAGCATGCACAACACGATAACAAAAGTAAACAATTATAAAATAAATATTTCATGTTCCAATACATCATCCATAATATCATAAAAAAAGGCTTTCAAAGATATTTAGTCAGAATTTTCATCTTCATCATCAATTGAATTGTTATCAGCTTCATCGTACTCTTCAATGTGGTTATCATCTTCTTCATCAACATTCTCTAGTCCACTAGAGCTCAAAACAACATTCAACTCCTCTGCGTCAACATCAACAAGACTATCATCGAAAACACGAAAATTCAAATTTTCTTCTAAGTCAATCGAAGGAGCAACTCAGTATGGTTCAACCAACTCACTAGCTCAAAACATTATGAATCAGACCTGAAAGTGAAAACCAAAGCAAACGATGTCCAATTGACCCCAAAATTAATGTGGTTCGATTAGGACCTCAATAATCAGAGTATCAAATTTAAGTTAATTCCTAATTGATTTGATCTAATTTTACCTTGTTTAGTTTTCTGTAGCAAAAACCAATAAACATCTTTATAAACGATTTGTTTTTTTCTTTCCTTTTCTCTTTTCTCTTTTCTCTTTTTTTTTTTATGTTTCTGATATATTTTGGATAGTAATAGAGCGAAATAACAATTTTTGTTTTATATGCCAAAAATTCAAGGAGAAGAAGAAATTTGACACTAAGGAATTTTTGTGGAAACCACAAGAAATGAAAATTCCAGAATATATAACCTGATTAATGGGGCCAAGATCTGATACCAAATGTTATGAACCTCATGATTACAAACTGATTTTTTTAGTTTTAACATGTGAGAGTGATTCTTGCATTTTTCAGTTCTTGAACAAACTGAATCCAACTTATCAAAGATTAGTTGGCTTCGTGGAGTCATTCTACTCATTCCAATAGTGTTGGTGCCTTGAGACAGGTTTCCATTGTGTCACACTCCTACTAGACTTATTTCGGCTTTCTGGGATTAGATCTCAATCTTGATTGTAGGTTATGTGATCACGAGGTTCACATCATATTCAACTCTTATAGTTGTTGAAGATTGCACACTTCATTCTATGTCATAACACCAATGATGCAACTAACATTGTTGCTTTGTTCATATGGTTGAGTGATGTGCATCATGGGAATTATAATCCATCATGTAAAGCTAAAACTAATATGCAAGAGGATTCAGATGGTCCAAGGATAAGAGCGAGAGCGAAACAACTACAAAGGGCCTTGACGAGTCAAATTGGAATGATTGAAGCTGCGTCAAAGTTAAAAATTAACAATCAATTTGAAATTGGTTCAAGGATGTTTATTTGCCTACAGTTGGAACTTGGAGATGGGAAAAGCCCTTAATGGTTCTTTTGATCTTTGGGCTACTTGAATTTGGGTTGATATGCAAATAAGTGAAGGAATTGATCTTTGTTTATGGTCAGAACAACAAATGAATTTGAACCTGAATTTGAAGTCATCCATTGCATGTGAAAACAAGACTAATCTAGGTGGATTTCAAGTTCGTAACATGTTCTTTCTAGATTGTCCAACCATGATTGCATTGGACTTTTGTGTAAGAAGATATGGTTGTTTTAAATTTGGTCTGTTTATGTTAGAAAGGTCAAAAAAACATGTGCTAGTTAATTTGTCTAGGTTGGTTTGTCAAAGTCTATTTTTTGGGCTTGATTTCGCCATGTTGAATTTTTCCTAACTTTGGAGGGATGTTCCAGTTATAAATATAGTATCAGAATATGTAATAAAGGACTTTTGGCCAATGTTTGAAACTTAATTCATAGAATTACGAGTTGTTCTTCCAAATTGATTTTGTGAAGAACCCTACCTTAATCTATCACTCTTCAATCACAAAGAGTGTGGTGTCGAAATCCTAGATTGATCTTTGTGGCGTCTAGATCAACTTATCAAAGTATCATTCTAGTCTATCCCCCATCTTATTTACCTTAAAATCACTATAATCAGCCTAAACACCAAAAGAAAGACAACACAACCAGACCCATCTTTCATCCATTTTCGTCAGATTTATTGTAGCCAATTTTCGAATCATTCACGGCACATCATCTGGTATCAGAGCATCAGTTGCGATCTAAGGCGGGAGCAAAAAAAAAAAATAGAAGAAAGGCTTGCTGGAATTAAGGTTGATAAACTTAATTATGGCTGGAGATAAAGAAGATTTGCCAAGAGGGTTAAGTTTGGAACAGCACGGGGTTATGGGCTTACAACAATCTCATGCTGAGATTCGGGATGAAATGACTGGAATTCTTGAACAGTTGAATACCCTTATGAAAATGATGCAAAGAAATAATTTGCAACGCCAACAGAGGCAAGCACTTAAGGTGCCACAAAATGATATTATAGAAGTTTGATGAAGATCCAAATGGGGATGATGAGGCCGACGATAAGGGCAGACCAAGAAGGCAGAATTATAATCCTCCTAATGGTCTCAAACTTAAGATTCCACCATTTAGAGGAAGTAGTTCACCCGAGGAATACTTGGAGTGGATTGGAAGGTTAAAAAAGGTGTTTGAATGGTATGAATATTCTGAAGAAAGGAAGTGCAAGGTGGCAGCACTTGAGTTTACGGATTATGCTCTTTTATGGTGGGAAAACTTAAAGATTTAGAGGAGAAGGGATGGAGAAGAGGAGATTACAACATGGGCAACAATGAAAAGAGTGATGAAAAAGAGATTTGTTCCTGATTACTATAAACAGGAGCTATACATCAAACTTCAGACTTTGCAACAAGGATCTTTGAGCGTGGAAGAGTATGTGAAAGAGTTTGAGTTGCTGCTGATTCGATGTGAATTGATGGAACCCTAAGAGCAAACAATAGCTAGATTTCTTGGAGGGTTGAGGAAGGATATAGCTAATGTTGTTGAATTACAATCGTACATCTTCATTGAGGAAGTTATAAAGCTTGCAACTCGAGTAGAGAGGCAGCAGAAACGAGGAGGTGTGCGAACTGGTGTAACTCACGTCCAAGCACAACAAGGGCTGTTTCTACACCTACACGAACATGGAGCACACCTAAAAGAGATGAGAAGGTGGAGTTTACTAAAGGGAATACCAGTTCTGATTCTTTGAAGGGAAAGGAGAAGGTGACAGAACCTCAACATCCTAGGAGGTCTCGAGACATCAAGTGCTTCAAGTGCTTAGGACATGGGCACATTGCTTGGGAATGTCCAAAGAAAAGGGTGATGATTTTGAACGGGGATCATGGAGAGCTGATCAGTGGAGATGAGGTTGAAATTGAAGATGAAGATGAGCTACAAGTGGCTGAACAAGAAGAGGATTTCGAACCAGTAAAGGGAGATTTGTTGGTTGTGCAACGGGTTCTGGATGCACAAATTGACGTTAGTGATGAGCAACGCAAGAACATCTTCCATACTCGATGTCAAATTCGAGATAAGGTGTGTGGGATGATCATCGATAATGGAAGTTGCACTAATGTTGTGTCAACTACCTTGGTGGAGAAATTGGGTTTAACTACCCTTCCACATCCCAGGCCGTACAGTTTGCGATGGCTGAATGAGAATGGGGAGATTCGGGTGACAAAGCAAGTTCGTGTACCTTTTTCCATTAAAACCTATCATGACGAGGTTTTGTGTGACGTTCTATACGATGTCAGACATTTAAGGAGCATGAAGGGCAGCCTTTAATTCATCTAGTTCAGGTCCAAAAAGAGCCCAATTCGTGTGGAACAAGGGGTTGATGTGTCCGACCCAATACCAGCCTTGTTAGGCTTTGTTTTCCTAATGCTACAAGGATAAAAAGTCAGCAATTTATTCTCCTAATTAAGTAAGGAAGTTGGCCATATCTTATTCCTAAAGAGAGGAGAACTATTTAATGCTTTTCCTAACTTAGGAAGGAAAGTAATTAAATCACCAACAAAGGAGGAAATTTGTTTTCTTATTTGTCCAAGTTAAACAAGAAAATCCAAGCTAATCAAGGACATCAAGGTGGGCAGCAACACAAATTTTCCAAATCAGATTTCTCCTAGTTTATTTGGGACTTCTTAAGGGTGACAAATCTGATTCTAGCATATTTAGCATGATAATTTTCAGAATTTTATTATTTTCTTCTTAGTTTTTGGGTTATTATTACTTATTTGGGTCAATTGTAAGTGGGCTTCACATAAGTCCACCTAAGGGGGGTCCATTAGGGTTTTCTTAAGTCTAGAGTCGGTATAAATAAAGGCATAACCAAACATGTAAGGTTACGTAATTTTCAGATCAATAAACTTCTTGCTGCACTTATTGTGTGTTGGTGGGATAATCTCTCTTCCTTGGTTCTCTAAAGAACTGAAAACGACTTATCGAAGAACAACTGTCTTCGTGGCGTCATCCTTATACTTCTCGTTCGCGAATCAATATTCGTTGGGTGGGGGTATCCGTTTCCAATAGTGCTGGTGCCTAGGTAAAAGTTATCTTTGTGTCACACTCCTATCAAACCTGATTTACTCGACTTTCCCGAATTGGGGTCTTTGCGTGTGGGTTGCGTGACCACGTGATCATGAGGTTCGCATCATTTGGTATTAAAACTTGGCTCCATTAATTAGGTTATATCCTTCTGAAATTTTTGTTTCTTGTTGATTCCCCAAAAAAAAATTTCCTTAATATCCAATTTCTTCTTCTCCTTGAATTTGCGGCATATAAAAAAAAATATTTTGTTATTTCATTCTGTTATTGTTTAAAATATATCAGTACCATAAAAAAAAAAAGAGAAGAGAAAAGCAAAAAAAAAAAATTCCGTTCAAAAAGACATTTATTGGATTCTGCCGCAAAAAATTAAACAAGAGAAATTGGATCAACTCAACTCAGAATTAGTTCAAATTTTATACTCTGATTACTGGGCTCCTAATAGCACCACATATCAAATTTGGGATCAATTGGATATCGTTTGCTTTGGGTTTCAAATTCAGGTCTAACCAGGTCTGATTCATAACGTTTTTGTGTCAGTATATCAAACCTTATCATAAATTTCTCAAACTTTATATTCTGTCTATCTGGGTTGATATAGCACTATATCTGAAATCGTAACTCAATTGGACATCATTTACTTGTCACTCCTATCAGATCTATTTCGGCTTTCCGGGATCAAATCTGAATCTTGATTGTGGGTTGCGTGATCACGAGGTTCGCATCAATTGGTATCAGAGCTAGGCTATATTTTCACTTTTTTTAGTGATCCTTTAAGTTTTTCAGTGCTTGCGTCCATCTTCTTGTTCTTCGTGGTCAAGCGCCATCTAAGCAGAAAAAAAAAGGGGTTATATTTCATCTTGTTACTGTCTCTAATCATATTAGTATATTAAAAAGAGAAAAAAAACAGAGGAGAGAGAGAGGGTTTAGTAGAAATTTGAAGGATCATTCAATTTTTGCTGCAGAAACACAAATCTTAGAATTAATTGGAACTTCATGTTCTGTTTATTAGGGGTGAGTTCACATAGTATGTCAAATTTGGGCTTATTCTGATATTTTTTGCTTGAGGTTTTAATTCGAGGTTTAAATTCTGCAAGAAACACTACTCTTAGTGAACCATAAGCAAACCACCTTAGACTAAATTGAAACTTCATATTCTGTGTATTGGGGATGAGATCGCATCATATATTAAATTTGGGGTTCTTGAGGTTTTAATTGGAGGTTTCAATTCTGCCGCAAAATAATCATACAAGGGGTTTGGGTACCTAGAAACAAAAGCACGACCTATAAATTGATTTTTGTTGTTTGTTTAGTATTAATACTAAATATTGAATTTGCAGTTATTTCAAGATCGTTTGTCTAGGTTTCAATTCTATTACGTAAAAATTACGTAAGAGGTTAGATATGCGTTAAGTTTCAAAACATGATCCTTATTGTTTAGTTTTGTCCAAATCTTTTTGTTTCTATTATATTTGGGTTATCTATGAGTCAAGTAGCTGTTTTCGCTAATATTCGCTTCTATTTTATTTCGTGTTTTCATTTCGTCCCACTCGGTTGAAGAGTCCTTGGTTATAAGATGAACACTTCAGGTTCAGGTCAAGGAAGATGAAACTAATCAACGAAGGGAGAACATCTTCCATACGCGTTGTTATGTACAAAGCAAGGTGTGTGGTTTAATTATAGATAGTGGAAGCTGTGTTAAAGTTTGTAGGACCACCCTTGTTAGTAAACTGAATTTATGTACTGTTAAGCATGCTAAACCATATAGATTGCAATGGATGAATGATAATGGTGAAGTGAAAGTGACTAAACAAGTTGTGGTTCCATTTTTGATTAGGAAATACATTGATGAAGTTTTGTGCGATGTGGTACCAATGCAAGCAAGTCACATCTTGTTGAGGAGACCATGACAATATGATAGGAAGGCAATTCATGATGGGGTTAAAAATAGGTATACCATTGTAAAACATGGTAAAACCATCACTCATGTACCTCTTACACCCAAACAGGTGTATGATGATAAAATAAAGCTAAAAAAGTGAGCATGAGGCGATAGGAGAGAAAATCAAGGTGAGGAACAAGGGGAGAGAAGACCATCAGATTGGGCTAGAACCCAAACCACTACAACCCATTCGGCCACTCATCCAAACACAAACAAATATTCGCCAACACTCCAAACAAATCAAAACATTCGACCACAACTCAAAAACACCCAAATCGGGCCGAGAGTGGATGTAAAGACAAGGGGAGAGAAGAAAGTTAGGAAAGGTGATGAGAATTGTGTGGAAAAACTAAAAGAAACAACTCAATTTTTAAGCTAGAGAGGGTGAGGTCAGATCTGCATTTTTCACTAACAAGCCAATGATTTTACTTGTGTATAAAGAGACTTACTTTAATACTAATGATCTTGATCATATTGTGCCTAGTGTTGCTATTTCTTTATTGCAGGAGTTTGATGATGTGTTCCCGACGATACTCTAGCGGATTATAACCACTGTTCTTTGAATGCTCCTATACTAAAGTGATATGGTGGCATGTTTGTGACAGATGCGACATTCCAAGAATGACGAAAGGGTGGGAGGAATGGATTCGATGGGCAACTGTTACGTGGCATGGTAAAAGTTTCATCAATTTTTGTCATAAATTGGGTTTTATGTTCCGATTGTATTATATCTGGTAAGAACGGAATGCAATGATATTTGCAAGAATGTCTAGAACTCCAAATTTGGTCTTTGATCAAATAGAATGTGTCATTCGTGAAAACTTGATTTGATGAGGAACGCTCTCCCAACAGATGAAAACATAAGGATCCAATGGGCTTGGAGGGTCAATAACATAGACTCTTAAATTCATATTTAGTTGGTTGTATTGGTATCCCTAACAAGTCTAGTTAAGTCGAGGTGTACGCTTTGTGGCTTCCACAGAGCCATTTGTTGTTCTATGTTTTCGTGCACATTGTAAATCTGGGTTATGCCCCTTATAATCTTTGTATATTCTTCTTTTAATATATCTGTCAACTTACCAAAAAAAAGATACTCCTAGCGGATTACCACCATTGAGGGGGATAGAGCATCAGATTGATTTCCTACCCGGAGCTTCAATTCGCGGAACCAACCAGCCTATAGAAGCAATCCCAAGGAGACGAAGGAGCTTAAGGCAAGTTGATGAGCTGATGGAAAAGGGCTACATTCGTGAGATTATGAGCCCGTGTGCTGTACATGTGCTACTTGTGCTGAAGAAGGATGGAACATGGAGGATGCGTGTTGATTGCCAAGCCATCAACAACTTAACGGTAAAGTATAGACACCCCATTCCTAGGCTTGATGACATGTTAGATGAGTTACATGGATCCTGTATTTTCTCTAAAATAAACTTGAAAATGGGTACTATCAAATTAGGATGAAAGAAGGTGATGAGTGGAAAACAACATTTAAGACTAAGCATGGTTTGTATGAATGGTTAGTAATGTCGTTTGGACTTACAAATCCACCTAGTACGTAAAAGCGTTTAATGAATAATGTTGATGTGCATCATGGGGAATTATAATCCATCTTGTAAAGCTAAAACTAATATGCAAGAGGATTCAGATGGTCCAATGACAAGAGCGAGAAGCTAAACAACTACAAAGGCCTTGACGAGTCAAATTGGAATGATTGAAAACTGGCGTCGGAGTTAAAAATTAACAATCAGTTTGAAATTGGTTCAAGGATGTTTATTTGCCTACAATTGAAACTTGGAGATGGGAAAAAGCCCTTAATGGTTCTTTTGATCTGGGCTACTTGAATTTGGGTTGATATGCAAATAAGTGAAGGAATTGATCTTTGTTTATGGTCAAACAAAGCAAATGAATTTGAACCCAATTTGAAGTCATCCATTACATGTGAAAACAAGACTAATCTAGGTGGATTTCAAGTTTAGAACATGTTCTTTCTAGATTGTCCAACCATGATTGCATTGGACTTTTGTGTAAGAAGATATGATTGTTTTAAATTTGGTACCTGTTTATGTTAAAAGGTCAAAAAGCGGTGCTAGTTAATTTGTCTAGGTTAGTTTGTCAAAGTCTATTTTTTGGGCTTGACTTCGCCATGTTGAACTTTTCCTAACTTTGGAGGGATGTTCAGTTTATAAATATAGTATCGAATATGTAATAAAAGGACTTTTGGCTAATATTTGAAACTTAATTCACGGAATTACGAGTTGTTCTTCCTAATTGATTTTGTGAAGAACCCTACGACTTATCACTCTTCAATCATAAAGAGTGTGGATTGAAATCCTAGATTGATCTTTGTGGCATCCGGATCGACTTATCAAAGTATCATTCTAGTCTATCCCCATCTTATTTACTTTAAAATCACTATAATCCAGCCTAAACACCAAAGAAAGACAACACAACGGACCCATCCTTCATCCATTTTTTTCAGATTCATTGTTGCCAATTTTGAATCATTCACGGCACATCACATGTGTTGCGTGCAATCATAGGGGTTGGGTTTTATTAATTTTGCAACATTTATCCCGAGGAATTTCACCGATGGCGGTATTAGGTGTTCGTCGCAGGAAGTGTAAAAATAAAAAGTTTTTGTATCAAGATCTTAGTCGATACATCTTCTAACCAAAGGGTTCATGGAGGGATTACTATTGGTATGCACACGGGGAACTATTTGTTCCTAATGAGAGCATGGTAGAAAAGGTGGTTGGGTCAACTTCTAGTGCTAGCAACATGCATGAAGTTGGAAATGACAATAATAATACTTACATGAACATGGTTATGGATGCAATGAGAATGAGTGAACGAAATGTCGGTGAATGTCCAATCGTAGATGAAGAACCTATCTGATCAAAGGCAAGGTTTTTTGATCTGCTGAAAGATTTTGATGAACCATTATGGGATGGTTTGCACGAACCACATTAAATTATCCGCTGGTGAGCACTGTTGTTCCCCATCAATTCAAATCACGGGTTGAGTGAGGCCAGTTATGGACAAGATTATCGAATGGGCAAGAAGCATTTTACCCCAAGGAAACAAAAAGAGAACTCTATGTTGCCAAGTCTATGATGAAACCATTCGGGTTAGGATATTAGAAAATTAACAATGGCCCCTAACTTGGCATGTTATACTACCTTGAAAATGTTGAGCAATGAGTTAAATGATATGTGAGCATTCCTTACAAAACCGTAACCGGGTAGAGGAAAGACTCTCATGGCATATAAAAATCTTAGATACTTTTCAATCACAACTAGATCGCTTAAGGTTATTCATGTCACCAAGGATTGCTAGCACATGACATGGCACCAATCCGATCATGGATCACCAACACTGCGTGATCATGCCAACGACCATTGGAGGTGTCAATTGGGCCAATCACAAAGAGCTAGGCAAAAAAAAGTAAAAGCATTGAATGGGCTTGTTTTAGAACATATGGAGCAAAATGGACCTAGAGGGGCTTTGGGACATTTAAAGAGCATGAAGGGCAGCCTTTAATTCATCTAGTTCAAGTCAAAGAAGAACCCAATTTGTGGAACAAGGGGTTGATGTCCAGGCCCAATACCAGCCTCGTTAGGCTTGTTTTCCCTAATGCTACAAGGATAAAAGTCAGCAATTTATTCTCCTAATTAAGTAAGGAAGTTGGCCATATCTTATTCCTAAAGAGAGGAGGACTATTTAATGCTTTTCCTAACTTAGGAAGGAAAGTAATTAAATCACCAACAAAGGAGGAAATTTGTTTTCTTATTTGTCCAAGTTAAAGAAGAAAAAAAAAGCTAATCAAGGACATCAAGGGGCAACAACACAAATTTTCCAAATCATTTTCTCCTAGTTTATTTGGGACTTCTTAAGGGGTGACAAATCTGATTCTAGCATATTTAGCATGATAATTTTTCGAATTTTATTATTTTTATTATTTTCTTCTTAGTTTTGGTTATTGTTACTTATTTGGGTCAATTGTAAGTGGGCTTCACATAAGTCCACCTAAGGGGGGTCCATTAGGGTTTTCTTAAGTCTAGAGTCAAGATAAATAAAGGCTTATACCAAACATGTAAGGTGACGCAATTTTCAGATCAATAAACTTCATGTGCACTTATTGTGTGTTGGTGGATAATCTCCTTCCTCGTTCTCTAAAGAATCGAATCGACTTATCGAAGAACAACCGTCTTCGTGGCGTCATCCTTATACTTCTCCCCTGCGAATCAATATTCGTTTAGGTGGGGTCTCCGTTTCCAATAGTGCTAGTGCCTAGGTAAAAGTTATCTTTGTGTCCACTCCTATCAAACCCGATTTACTTGGCTTTCTCGGGAATTGTCTTTGACGTGGGTTGCGTGACCACGTGATCACGAGGGTTCGTGATCACAATCACATTATGCGATTGATGGAGTGATGGTGCAACTTTCCGACGCGAAGCATGGAAACACTTTTAGCTGATGTGCATCTCCTCTTTCGGTCAAATCAAGAAACGTGTGTCTTGGGTTGTGTCTGAGGCAATTCACCGATTCGGGTCATTTCTTCGCTTCTTATTCTTGTTGAGCGGTCATTATCTCGATGGTTTATAACTGCCACCGGGATGTATGAGGCAAGTTCATGTTTTATCTATTGTCATACCAGGTCCGAGCACCGGGAGGAATATAGGATGTTTGTCTTTAATCGTTGATTGATGAGTTGAGCAGTTGTGGTCCTCTCAAGCTTTGACTTGTGAATCTCGAGGAAACATAATTTTGTTATGAGAGCGCTTTGATATGGACTATCAATGATTTAACCCAGCTGGAGCGCGATGAAAAACTAGCATGTCCATCTTGTATGTAGAAACAACAAGCCATTCACGCTTTAACAAACGGGGTAAAACTTTTTTTTACTATTCCGCTGTTTTTTGCCATCAAATCAAGTACAGTAAAAGAACAAAGGATTTCTTTATTGGCGAGTTGAAAAGGATGTTGCACCCCGCATCTTTCTAGTGAAGAATTGCATGATGTTGTGTGCCGAGTTGGCACGGAACATTGTATTTGGTCTCCAATTAGGTAGCGATTTCTTGGTTTTGGTTTGACTTATAATTGGGGTGAAGCTAAGTATCTTTGTGATTATTTTACGCCAACATTACATAATATTGACGTATTGATTATTGTTGTATTTGATATACAAGGTTTATCAAATGGGAGGTAGTATTGTTATTTCACTTGCCTTTACTAAGCCTAGGCCCAAAGAAAAGTCAAGTGCTATAACGAGAGGAGTTGAATGTTGTTTTGAGCTTCGGTGGACTAGAGAATATTGATGAAGAAGATGATAACCTACATTGAAGAGTGCGATAAAAGTTGATAATAATTTAATTGAGGACGAAGATGAAAATTCGACTAAATATGTTGGAAGCCTTATTTTTATAATGTAATATTAAGGATGATATTTTGGAACATGGAACCATTCGGTATAATGAGAGTTGAAAAAAAAAATTCAGCATTTTGCCACAATCACGATGGGTATACCGATGGAATGGTAATGTCGATTATTTCTGAGAGTTGAAAAAAATTACAGAATTTTGCCACTATCACCGATGGCTATATTTTATTGATGGATGGCGACATCCCAAAACACATGCCTGTGTTATTGGTCTGGCCCAAGATTTCTGGGATAGATTTGCCGATAGCCATGGCAAATCAAATGCACTTGTGCTCGACACACGATTCTGGTCTGGACCAAAAATTTGGAGGATTTTTTAAAATTTTTTGGTGTGAATATCAATTAATTACGATAGAATTTAATGCCAACACCAAAAAATATTATTCAAAGTTCCATTGGAAACATTGTAATATAAAACCCTCCCCACCCTCCCATTTTTTCTCAGCTCTTCATTTATATTTCTCTTCTCCACTCCCCACTCGGTTTGCATTTCATGATTTGCAAGAGGTTTTATTGTTTTGTTGGTAGTTTTCAACATATTAAAAGGTATGTATTCTTCTTTCTTTATCTTAGTATTTTTTAATTTTAATTATGATTAGTTTTTTTTGTGTTCTTTGTTTGTTTTGCCATAATAAAGAATGTTATTGTTGAATTTATGTTTAAAATGTTAATTGAAATATAGAATTAAATTTAATTAGTTTATCTTAATTTTTATGATATTATTGTTTGTTATGTTTTTTTATTATTTTGATTAATTTTAATTGTTATTTATGAATTTATATTGATGTTAGTTGAAAATATATAGATGTTGAATTTCTATATTAAAATTCAACATCTATATATTAATCAAGAAATCAAAATCGATAATGGAAACGGAAACATCAATTTATCTCTTCTTAACATTGGTTAGTTAATGGATCGTCAGATAACTAACCTAACCATCAAACAACCACATTGTCCGCATCTAGTAATTTAATTCAATGGAAGCCTTAAGAACTAGATAAGTTGATTAATCAAGAAAACATAACCGTCCGTAGTCTATGTTTGATTTGATTGAATTATTAAACACATTTGCTTCACAAGTTCATATACCACAACTTCGGTTTGATATCAATTTAACGATAGATTATCTATAATAATAACTTAGAGTCTGCTCTAGTAATTAAAATAAACAATCATAGAAAAAATAAGCATAGAAGAACAAACATATTCATCACATAAACTGAAAAGAAAGAAAAGGTAAAATAAATCTCACAGTTCTTGAAAACGAAGGGTTTTAGTGTCCTTGCAACCAAGAAAAAGTGTTTAGCCTTGCATGTTTAGCCAATCAAAAGAAGGAAAAAATGCATAATTTGGTTTCATAGAGGGAGGGGGCATTTTTTCTCCTCTTGGCCTGGCTGCCCCCCCTTCTCTTCTCTCATTCTTTTTTTTATATCCTAGGAAACCCTAGTCACTATTTTACAAATAGTCCTTCCTTAAGTAGATAATTTACATTTAAGTATTTCAATAACTATTTTTCTAAAAAAGGAGAAATAGCCTTGCATGAAATCTTCAAGATTTGACTTAGAGGAGCTAAATTGCTGAAATAAAACTTGGATATGATTTAAGATTCTTCGAACGTAATTTAAAGTCCTTTCTTCACGAAAACTGTTTCTTTGCGCGTAACTCATTTGTCATCTTTGAAAAATCATATCTCCTCATATGATAAATTTTGGCTGAAATTTGAGTGTTGATAGTTCTTTGAGTCAGGAATCCAAAACAATTAAGTCTGTATCAATTGGACTTTTGTAGCTCCAGATATTCAAGTTGGAATGACCAAAGGTCAACATTAGCAGATTGCAAGATTTGACTTTGAAGGCACGATTTCCATGCTTCTTCCTAATTTTATTTTCTTGCCTTATATGTCCAGAAAGGTATAGATGTTAGCTTTGTAATGCCACTAAAATCACTTCATTTTGACCTCTAGAGCTCACGCTCTGCACAAAACCTCGATCAAGGTCAAATCACACAATTACCTCAATTTACTCCCCTTTTACATCTTTCATCTAAAAGTACCTTCAAAACATAAAACAAAGAGTATAAAGGCATTTTATATATAAAACATAGGAAAAACACTAGTTAAATGTGGGTGAAACTATCGAATAATATGGTTGCATAAAAAGCGTGGGTAGTCGCAATATAGAGGAGGTCTTTGAATTTTTTTAAAATAATCAAAGTTAATTATGTAATTATTAGGTATACATTTGTATAGATGCGAAAAATGAAATCTACAACACGTCGTTAGGAGATTTTGCAACTAGTTGATTAGTACTTAAAAGTGCATTTTTATCAAGGTTTTATATCATCATTTTGCACTTTTAAGTATCAATAACTCCTTAACTAGAGCATGTTTTATAATATAGATCCGATAATATAAGATAGCTTTAATTTATGGTAAATGTTCATTTTAAATCAGGCATATCTCACAATTCAAAGGATTGATTGATGTGATTAACTATTGAAAGTGAAAGGACAAAGAAACGCTAAGATTAGAAAGGAGATACCGATTCAATTCAAATTGGAACACTTTGCTGCTTATTGGGTCATATCTCGAGTTGTAGATCTTGGATTTCAGCTTAATTTATATGTATGGAAAGCTTAAGAAATAGGCCTACAATGTTCATGAATAGTGTAAGACCCAAAATCTGCCATTTTCAAATTCAAAGTTTGCCATTAAAGAGAAGCTTTAATTTGTCCGTAATCCAAAATCTCAAACATCTTAGAAGTTTTACCCATATCTGGAGTTTTAGGAAGGCCAAATGACGTGACATTTGGTGGGTGGAAGGAAAAGACAATTTCCAACAACTTTTATGAAGAAGATTTTCCTCAAATTTGGATGGTAACAATGACATTTCATCCGGATAAGAACTTGAGGTCTATCCACCCGTCCGTCCCACCAACAACTACCTGGAGATTTTAGCCATATCTGGAGCTCTAGTGATCCAAATGCTCTGAACTTTTATGGGTGACAAGATAAGGATTTCAACAACTTTTATGCGGAACACTTTTGCACAAATTTGAATGGAGCAATGTCATTTCCATCCGACCAAAGTGCTTGAGTCCATTCCACCAAGTCCACTAAATCAATAGTTGGCCACTACATCAATAATCAATTACCAAATGAATAGTTCCGAATTTTAGCCTATAAAAGGATTTTTGGCATTGGCATTTAGAATCTTGGTTCAAGATCAAGATCATGTTCTTGCTCTCTCTCTTTATTGTTGTAATGCTTAAGTTTTATTTTTCATTAATCTCTTGTTCATGCTTTTTCATTTCCTTTACTATACTTAGTTAACTTATATCATGTTTATGTTCTTATCTTTGTTTATTTTATGTTCTTCTTCTTTATTATGTCTAGCTAAGTTAATTATGTCAAGGTGACAAGGTTTCACTAATGGTGTTAGAATAAGTATAATATGAACTCAACATGGACTTCAATGCTTAAATCCTAAACAAGTTAGCTATTAACATGTCTTATCATTTTTATCTTATTAATCCTTAATACCTTGCTTGTTAAAATGGTTAATCTAGATTTGTGTTGTATAACACTTGGTACATCAAATACTTGATCCTTCAGTAGTGTTCACTGACATCAACGTGTATTAAGAGAGAACCTGATTTGTTGTCAACATAAGTTAGCATCATGAATACCGATGAAAATTTATAAGTATGGTGTTACGTAAATAAGATGATTATATATGATCATGTTGATAATTTATAAAGAGTTTATATTTTACTTATCTCCTAATAGTATTAGTGAACCCTCTAACCTTTGACATTTGTTTATCATTGTTTAATCTTACATTAATCTTCCATTCTCAAAGTTCTCATTAATTTCCTTCTCTTCTTCTTTATTATTATTAGTACTACTACTACTACTAATATAATATTATTATTATTATTATTATTATTATTATTATTATTATTATGTACTTTAAGTATGCTCGTGTTTGATCAAGGATCCGACATTGTTGGTCTTGCCTTGTTTATTTAGACCTAAATTTGTTTTATATTATATAATATATCTCTTTTGATCTTTCATAAACTCAAGATATAGGTCGGAAACTCGTGACCCGACCTTCAGATCATTCTCGTATAATAACGCCATAACGACTCGGCATTATTATTATTACTATTACTATTATTAATTATAACTTATACAATTAACCCTCAGGGTTCGACCTTGCCTTAGCGGGTTATTTATTATCACGACACTTCAAGACTCTGGGATAAGATATCAACTCTTTGATCGTGGGTCACTAGTCTCTTCTGCAGAGCGAGGAGGACATGCTCTAGGCATGCTGATCACTGCGAGACATCCGCCAATCCCAGATGTGCCTCTAGCTCAGGGTTTCACAAAAAGAAAGGCGAGCATGTCTCACAACGGGGCCAATCCACCCGCAACTAGTGCACAATGGAATGATGACTTCAATGTAAGTTTGTTTGGCGAAATATATATATATATATGTACATAATTTATGAATAACTACTAATATTTTTTAATTTTATTTAATTCTCAGTTCACAAACATTGAGGCTACAAGACAATAATAACGACGCTTAAATCGTTGATGGAGATTCCAATGTTTTAATGAAGTCAAGTCTCATACATCCCGAGTGAGACCTAATGTCGATGCCTAGCTCTCATGTATTTCAGTAGGTGTTAACTTTTTTAATTTCCCTTATTTTTAATAAATATTTTTTTAATTTTATATCTTGTACTATTTTAATTTAAATAAAATTATTTATATAAGGGGCATGTATAAATTTAAGTGGGGATAGGAGCTGACAACAATGTTAAGCCATGAGGAGATGGGGAGAATCACGCACCAATTCAGGGTAACATCGAAAAATAATATTTATTTCATATTTATAATTTTATGTTCTAAATTCTGAATTTGTTACCATGGAAGTAGATGAATTGATTTTTAGTAGGATACAAAAACAAAAAGATACGCGAGGGATACCAGTTCAAGGATGGAACGAGGTACGCTTGGTAGGGAATTAAACCGCCATTCATCTCGGAGGGATATATGGATTTACATATATTACCACGCGGACGCTCGAGCGGTTGCCACACAACGCTCGCTACCAGAGCCTACAAACCGAACCGACAAATTCATGGCTCTGTGACCACGCACAATCCACGGGCTCGCCCCGCCTATGCCGCATTACGGCTGATGTGTAAGATTAATTTAAAAATGGAAATATATCATAATTAATTTGTTGTTGCTTATAAATATATTTAACTTGCAAATCTTTTTTTCCTTGGTAAGTCGCGCTACTCTTGGAGCGGAGTCGCAGTCCAATGTAAAGCTATTTGTAGAGACGCCGCGGAGGAGTTAAAACCTTCTAAAAAGGGGGGTGTAGCAACGTGGTAGCGTTCGCTCAATCATTTTATTTTGTAGGTCACTATTTTCTGAATTGAATATGATGATTTTTTAATTTTCAAGAGACCTAT